>JANTNU010000003.1:25478494-25492157 GCA_024752395.1 Erythroxylum havanense
TAACGGACATTCTCGGACAAATTGGGACACATCCACCCGAATGTGTCCGTTAAACGGACAGGCACGGGAAAAACAGTATTTTGGACATTGTTAGAGGCCGAATATCGTTTGGTGGTCTTCATAAGAGTTGTAGATATAGATGTCTACTTTCAAATGGTGAAAGAAAGAACACATTTGGACCTCTAGAGTAAACGTTATGAGAATCGCGCCAAAAGAGTTTCAATTCGATTTTAGGTATGAACAAACTTGATTCTTTTGGACATAAATCCCTCATCCGACATCTAATTGAGGTGAGGTTTGAACCATTAGTTTCCTAAGCCGTATATATTTCACTCCATAAAATTTGGTATCATTTGGAGTTGAATTGAGGAAGATTTAATGAAAGCAAGTGAGAGGTCAGTTAAGAGAGCATGTTTTGGGTATGAACTCTTTTGGGTTTTTGGAGTGTATCTTGAGTTATATAACTCCGATTAAGGTGATTCTTGCCTCTATACGAACATGTGGCTTTAAGCTACAATTAATATGAACAAGTCAAATTGTGATTTTGATGTTTAAGCAGTGTGCGCTCATCACTTTCATGGAGCATCAGCACACAGCACTGCAAGAGTATAAGCAGCGGGAAATATGAGCATAGTGTTAAGTGTGCGAAGTTAGGTTATAATCAGTTGGGATCCGGTCTCCGGATCGGGTTCCGACATACTTTCTGTAGACAGAGTTCCCTTCTTGCTACTATGATCATCCTTTACCAACATAGCAATAGCGCTTGCATCTTCATTTAACATATTTACCTGCCTCTGCTTCTCAATCCGTAGTACAAGTGAATAAGCTTTACTGGCGGAAGGAGGTGGATCTTGTACCAAATTTTGACTACGAATATGGTCATATGAGGAATTCAATCCCGTCAAGAATTGAATCAATTTGTTCGCACCATCCATCTCCATTAACTTCTTGTGAACACCACAATGACAATCGTGACAACTACATGCCGGTATAGGCATAAGTTGTCCTAGCTCATCCCAATATTTATTAATCTTGTTGTAATAAGCGGTAATAGAAGAGTTACCTTGTTCGATTGAATTAATCTCCCTTTGGACTTGGAAAAACTGTGGTAGATTGCTTTCTCCGTAAACTTCTTCGAGCTTATCACATAGGGCTTTAGAAGAACCACAGGTAATATAAGATTTAGATATGTCCTTGGAAATGGAATTCAGAATCCATTGCTTAACCATACAATCAACTTTCCTCCAACGCCTGTATCGCATGTCATCAGAAGGTGGCGAGACAGTTCCATCCACAAACCCTAGCTTATCCCTAGCCTCTAGAGAATTCCGAACAGAAATCCTCTAAGAATAGAAGTTTACGTCAGTTAATAGTGCAGTAACAAGCACCATACCAGGATGATCAGAGCTATACAGCTGTAAACAATCATCATGTGGCTCATCGGAACCTGGAAAACGAGATCCCATTCTCTTCATCCAATCTTGATCAATCAATCGTACACAAGATCTTTCACCGCTCTGATACCATGAACAAATTTAAAGTAGAAAAATTGTGAAAACTTTCTGTGTGTATTCATCATCATCACTGTACATCGTTCCAGCTATTTATACATGAATATCGTCTACTATCAACTAATCTTGATAACTAACTAACTAACTAACTGAAAAATAACTGCTAACAACTAATAATAAAACTCATCAATTTTCAGTTCACCCCTATAAGGTTACCAAATTTGAAAAGCACAAAATTTCTTGATTGTGCCCAGCTCCAAATGAAGCTGATCATCGCTTCAAGAATGCTCGTAAAAAAGTTTTCTAGGGTAACAAGCAACTTAAAAAGATAATAACTGACAAATTAAATTTCAGTTAGCTTCTAGAATTAATGAAGTATTATTTCACAGCTTCAGCTTCAATTGGTTACTTGCAAAGTAGAAGTCATTGTCCAGTAAAATAGATTAATTTCAAGACTATATCTATAATATTGCAATGGGTAGAGCCAGTTTCTTCTTATTCATCTAAAGAGATCGACTTCTCTTAAAATAGCCTGTGAAGGGCATAAGCCTCATTAAAGCATTTTTAAGGAAAATAAAACATGGTAAAAATTATAGAAGCCTTGCATATTATAACAAGTTTTGGCTTTATTTATCAGGATTCACCGGAGAGGAGCCAAAACCGCAAAACCTACACATCCAAACTCAAATAATTTATTATGAACATAAAAAAAAAAAATTCAGAAGCCATGACATGTGTCATGCTGCTACTATCTCTCAAACCTGATTCTTCAACAAATATCTTCAAGCTGTCTCTCACCATTCGTTCATGTTCATTGCATTAACCTCAGGGGTTTGGCAGTGACCGAGAAAGCTTTGAATTACCACGTTTTTCATCGTGATCTATCACTGCTGCCCCACCGTTAACATACCAACAACTATGCCGTGCGATGGTCGTGCTTTCCACCTTTTAGAAATCAATGTCATATCTGCTCAGGACCTGGCTCCTGTGTCCAAGTCCATGCGCACCTATGCTGTTGTTTGGCTTCATCAAGAACGAAAATTGACGACCAAGGTGGATCAGCGTCACGTAAGCCCACATTGGAACGAAAAGTTTGTGTTTCGTGTGGATGACACATTCTTGAATGCAGATTCCTCCGCCATCATGATTGAAATCTATGCCGCCGCATGGCTGCGAGATGTTCAGATAGGTACTGTCCGGGTTCTGGTCAGAAATTTGTTTCCTTCCCATAACAACAACTCCTCCAAAATGCACTTCGTTTCCCTTCAGATTCGTCGACCATCAGGCAGGCCACAAGGAATCCTAAAAATGGGAGTCCAGATTGTGGAGAACACAATGCGTAGCATGCCTATGTTAACTGAACTTAGCGACTCTGCTATCGGATTCGAAGAGCTTATTGGTGCAAAGAAGAATGATAAACAAGGAATGAAGAAGAAGATAGATCAATTGCGTCGGTCGAAGAGTGACAGAACTGAAATGACAACGCAAACTGACGACTATGGTGTAAACGGTCGTGGTAGTCGAGGCTCTTCAGTTGTTGGTGGTGGGTCGTTGATAAGTTCTATATTGAAATTACATAACAAAGAGAATGATAATGGGAATGGAGGCAATTGCAATGGCAGCATGGTGAATGGATCACTGTGCTCCGACGTGGGGCCTTCTGCTTCGGTGGTGGCAGCAGCAATAGCGAAAGGGTT
The DNA here is from genome assembly GCA_024752395.1 of Erythroxylum havanense. Lineage (NCBI taxonomy): Eukaryota > Viridiplantae > Streptophyta > Magnoliopsida > Malpighiales > Erythroxylaceae > Erythroxylum > Erythroxylum havanense. Next base: position 25,481,703 of record JANTNU010000003.1, read on the forward strand.
GATACAAACTCCAGGGAACGCAGATGGTGCAGGGAGCTCAATACTCGACGACTGGACGGAAAATGATAGTGTAGAAGGACTAAGGACGAAGCTAGAGAGATGGAGAGCTGAGCTTTCCTCAGATAAAGATAGGGACAATGGTCAGGAGCATTCGAAATCAAACAGGCAGAGGAGGAACAGGATGAGAACTGATGGCAGAGGACTGTTTTCGTGCTTCAGTAACGTTTTTGGGATTGAAATCTCCATTACGTGCGGTAAAGGTCGCAAAAAGAAAAGATACGGCAATGGGAAAGTATATCATCTTGGCTCCGTCAGCAGCCAATCATAAGGTCTCATAAAATACGGTGGATTAGCATTAAATGTTTTGACAGGACTGATGATCCTGATGCTATTGCAGATTTGGATTCTCATCGTTTGCTCAATCTGGTTGATACTGCAACTATAATTGATCGATTGTAGATATGTAATAAGCAAAGCTTGGTGTACATATATATATATATATATATAGAGATCGAGTTCTTGGATCAGGGACATTGTATAGGGAGGTGATTACACTATTCCTTTTGTTAGTCTTTTGGGTCGAGGAGACAGAAGTAAGCCACCTTCCATTCGGCGAGGGTAGTAATTTAAATTGTAAATAAGGTTTCGTGGGGCTCCAATACTATTTGTCACAATAATATTATTTCATATTCAATATCAATTTTCAATTTATAAATTTAATTATATATATAAATATAAATACATATATAAGAAGTTATTCATTTCATCTTGACATTCTTTAAGCAACTATTTTTTTATAACTTAAATCTGTATTATTTATCAATTATCTAATAAGTACAAACATTAGAAATATGTCAACAAACTATCTCCAAATCATCTGTTTACTAATTTACGGGGAGAATGAAGTAGGGTTTTCAAAGAAGAATAAGAAAGAAAATCATCTTTATACTTGGTTTGTATTATTTTTGGTATGTGAATATTTTATCAGAAATTTGCACAAGTAGTAACATGCTAGATTGTATTCCAAACAAAATATCATTGGCTATTCATTTCAAATATCTTACAGTTTCTCTTTTTATAAAGTAATATTATGACTAAGTGCAAAGTATAAATACTATATATATATATATAATGTTAGTTTAATGTATAAAAATGCTTTTAGTTCCTAAAAATAAGAACCACATACACTTTATAATCAGAATATCATCTCTACGTACAAGCTTTGTCATCCCTCTATGCAAACTATACTAGTACTTTATTTATCTAGTACTGTGTCTATGTACAAAAAATATCATCGTTTATTACAGATAAGCAAAATATATAATTTTAAATAAGAATATTTTAGTGAATGAAAAGAATACTATAGCTCATATCAACACTCAATACATTCAATACCATCAATATAAACAAAAGTTACCACAAAAACTCTGGAGAGATGTGTGAGAGAGAAAAAGCAGCAAAGTGTCCATTCCTTCGCAGATCACCGGTGAGTATGTGACCCCCTCCTCCATGACTTCTTCTTCTTCTTCTCCCACATCTCCTTCTTGTATGCCCTTAGCCCAAGCCCCTGTTCCATCTCCTAAAATGCCCTTTTCGACCCATTCTCCAACCCCTAATTATGAAAATATTGATCTAAATTGCCCCAACACCCCATCTATTAAGAGGTCCATAGGATCGCAAAACTTGTGCAAGTTGTCCGAAGCACCTACTGACCCAAAGATTCCTTTAACCAACCAAGACTAAAAATCTTCGTTGAAATCTCTTTCAAAAACTTGGAAATCTGTTGTTGTTGACAGTGTGGAGGAACCCTCTAGCATCAAGGAGGATCAAATCTTCGTCATCCCACCGCCAGAGTTAGCACAGAAAGGAGCAAGGAAGTTTTGCCATGTCCTAATAGGCTTCTTCATTGGTAAGCACCTTGCCTTCCCAGTAGTTCAGAGTGCACTATGTAAGGCTTGGTTAGCTTGCGGTTTCACAAAAATTTTTGTGACTAGCTCAAACAAATTTCTTTTCAAGTTTGATTCTGAATGTGGGCTGAATGAGGTGCTAGAAAAAAGACCCTAGCATATCCAAGGGAAGCCCTTGATCTTATGAAAATGGAGCTTGAATGCGGGGGAGCAGGAGGATGTTCAGTATGCCCTAGTTTGGATAAGATTCCACAATATCTCCTATGAGTATTGGAATAATAAGGGGTTGGGTAGGATTGCCAGTGCAGTGGGACATCCTTTGCTACTGCATTCTCACACAACAAAAATGTCCAGATTCCTGCATGCTAGAATGTGTGTAGAACTAGATCTGGAAAAGGACTGGCCTTCGTCATTTCAATTAGCAACTTATAATGATGAGGAAAAAATGACATTTAAAGAGATTGCAATAGAATATGAATGGAAACTTAAGAAAGTAGCTCAAAAAAAGGAATGGCAACCAATTGGTCATATATTTGAAACTAGGACTCAAGTAGAGTTGGAAAAGGATAATAATTCTAAACCTTTAAGTGGAAACCAAAAGATGTAGAGTGGTCAGAAGCAAAGCCCTAAAAAGGTACAAGTTAGTCCTAAGGAGAGAAAATTAGCTGAAACCCCAATTGAGCACAGTAAAGGCAAAGAAGTGCAACAGAAGCAGGATGATCCTAAAGTAAACCTTGAAGATGCTGACTGTCTTGATGTGAGCGAATCAGGTAATTCTATTGCCTCTCCTAAATCTGATGTGGTTCATAGTAATTCTATTGAAGCTTAGAGCTCGGGTTTGATGGAAGAGGCAGAGGGAAAATTTACCATTAGGAGAGGTAGCAAATCTAAAAGGAAATAAAAACAGTAGTTTTGTCTTAGTGTTTTTAGTTATGGATTTAGGTTTTTGAAATGTTAGAGGTCTTAATAATCATAAAAAATAGTTAGCTGTGAAATCCTTCCTTAAGATGCTGTCAGTTTCTTTTTTGTGTTTGATGTAATCTAGGAATAAGTCTCTTATCCTTTTGAATAATATTTACTCTACTATGTTTCCTAGATGGAATTTTTGAAATAATTTAGACCAAGCTTCCTGTGCCAGGTTAGTGATAATTTTGAATCCATATCGTTATTTGTGCACTCCTATTATTACTACTGACCAATTGATCCTTTTGGAAGTGTCCCCTGTGAAATGTGATTCTATTTTCTTTATTACTTGTGTTTATGGATCTAATAACCTCAATCATAGGAAAAAATCTTTGGACTACCCTTTCAAACATCAAACTCACTGTTAGGAACTAACCATGGATTTTGGTTAGTGACTTTAGCACCACTCTGTTTGCTCACGAAGCTGAACCCCTTAGCACCTCAGCTATAAGTGGAATGAGAGACTTTAGGAAGTGTATAGAGGATTGTGGTGTGTATGATCTCAAATCTAGGGGTCCTAATTTTACATGGTCCAATAAGCAATCTGGTGATCTCCACATAGCTAGAAAACTAGATAGAGCACTTATAAATTCAAAGTGGAGTTATCAATTTCCTAGATCCTTTAGAGAGATCCTTAACCCTAATATTTCAAAGCACTCTCTTATAGTGATAAGGACTTTTGCTTTCCTTAAGAGAAGATCTTCGCCTTTTACATTTTCAAACTTCCTAGTCTCTTAACCTAACTTCCTTTAGATAGTAGAAGAGGTTTGGAAAACTCAAATATGATGGACTCCTATATTTTGTGTTGTTTCAAAGTTCAAACTAGTCAAAAATGCTCTCAAATCCCTAAATTTAGTTCAGGTAAGTGATATCAATGACAGAGTTGAGGCTTGTCAAGCTGTCTTGAATAACATCCAAGACCAAATGATGATTTTGCCTAATAGGACTTAACTTGTTGCCGAAGAGCACGAGGCTATGACCAATCTGTTTAATGCTTTAATGATCAAGAATCCTTTTACAAATAATCTCCCCGCATTAAATGGCTTAGGGAGGTGGATAGGAATACTAGGTTCTTCCATAATTCCATCTTGTCGAATAGGAACAGAAATACTATCTACTCTTTACTAGTGAGAAATGGCCAAAGGATTACTGCCCTAGAAGAAATCTAAAAATCCTTTCTGAATTTCTTTCAAAACTCACTTGGTAAAAAGAAAGACCTAGTATCTGCAAAAGAAGTATGTGACACCTCTTTTTCCCCACCCAATTCCTGAAAACCTTAAAAACATTCTTGTAGCCGAAGTTACATCTCAGGAGACTAGGGAAGTATTCTTTTCATTCAATCTGAATAAGGCCCTTGGTCTGGATGGGTTCAATAGGTTTTTCTTTAAACATACTTGGCATATTATTGGTAATGAGATCACTACGGCAATCCAAGACCTTTTCCAACATGGAAAGCTCCTCAAAGAGCTTAATTCAACCTTTATTTATCTTGTTCCTAAGAAGAACCAACCTTCCACTGTGTTAGACTATAGACCTATTTCTTGTTGTAACATGATTTATAAGGAGACCACAAAAATCATGTCTAATAGACTTACACAGATTTTCCCCCTCATCATTAGCCCAAACCAAAATGCTTTCATTAAAAATCGTCATATAGGGGACATCATTCTCTTAGCTCAAGAAATTTTTAAGAACTATCACCTTTCTAATAGCCATAAGAGATGTGTTTTTAAAGTAGACTTAGAAAAAGCTTATGATTCTATTCAGTGGGATTTTCTCCTCAAGGTTCTCCTAACTGTAGGACTCCCTCCTATGTTTATTAAGTGGATTCAAGAGTTTCTAACCTCTCCTTCATACTCTATCCTCATTAATGGGACTCCTACAAAAACATTTGTGAGAAATCAGGATTAAGACAAGGCGATCCTTTCTCTCTATACCTGTTTATTCTTTGTATGGAGGTCCTTTATAGGAGTCTGAATGATTCGATAACAGAAAATCCTACTTTTAAATTCCACTGGAGATGCAAAACTCTCAAATTTTCCCATATTTGTTTGTTGATGACTTGTTAATGTTTGGTCATGCTGATCTGACCTCAATAACTACCTTACTTAATTGCTTTAACACTTTCTCTAATTTCTCTGGTTTGGAAATGAATATTAACAAGAGTCAATTCTTCTTATCTCTTGATATGAATCATTGGGCCATTCAATTGGAAACTCTTTCATGCCTTAAAAGAGGTCAATTCCCTATGAAATATCTAGCTGTACCTTTTTCAATAGGAAGACCAACTAGGAGAGATTGTATCCCCTTATTGGGAAAAATTGATTCCAAAGTTAACAAATGGACTTATAAGGCATTATCCTATGCTGGTAGGCTCCATTTGGTAACTTCTGTTCTGGCTACCTTTCAAGTCTATTAGGCTAGTCATTTCATTCTTCCTGCTTCTATTATTAAAGAAATAGAGTCTAAACTCAGGAACTTCTTATGGTCTGGGAAGGTTGTGTCAAAAACTCTTGCCAAGGTAAAGTGGTTTGATCTTTGTAGACTTAAAAAGAAGGGTGGTCTAGGGATTAAACATTTATCTACTTGGAATAATGTTTTGTTAGGTAAAAGGATCTGGGTCCTCTTTAATGATAAGGAAGCTTTGTGGGTTAAGTGGGCTCACACCATTATTATTAGAAGAAATAATTTCTGAAGTGCCCAACTAACAAGCAGTAGCTTTTGGAGCTGGAGGAAACTCACTCAGGTCAGGAATATTATAGGGAACCATTTCAGATTTAGGATAAGGAATGGTGTTTCAACTTTCTTATGTCAGGACCTATGGAATCATAGAGGAATACTAAAGGATCTCTCAACCCTAAGAATTATCGATGTTTCAGAATTCCCAATGAATGCAAAAGTGGTTAATGTTATCAGTGATAATGTCCGGAGCAAGATGCCACAATTGAGGCCATTCATATGCTAGATCCATTAACATATTAACCTAATGGGTCTCAACTAGATAGGTTAAATTGGATTCTCAACTAGATAGGTTAAATTGGATTGCCAGCCCCACAAAAACTTACACCAATATTTCAGCATACACTTTAATTAGACCTCCTTATTCGAGAGTACCTTGGTATAATTGGTGTGGCATCAAGGTACAAACCCAAGGAATGTCTTTATTTTGTGGTTAGCTTTCCTTTTAAAGCTAAAAATAAGAGATCAGCTACTTTATACCTTTGTCCCTAACCATTGTTCACTCTTCTCCTCGAACAATGAATCTATTAGCCAACTTTTCTTTGAATGCTCTTTTTTGAAATCAATGTGGCTACATTGCCTCAGTCACTTTTAGATAAACATTCCAAACCTATCAAATCTTCAATCCATTCAAAATTGGTTTAACCAAACCCAAAGCCACAGAAACATTAACCTCAGTACATTTATTATCCTGCTATCTGTTGTTGTTTATAACATATGGTCTGAGAGAAACTTCAGAACCTTCAAAGACACAGCTATGGAAGTGGGGAGCATCAATACTAAAGTGATCTCCCAAGTAATGGAACAACTTTGCTCAAACATTAAGAGTAGGTAAATTGTGGTTCTGGTTTATTTTCTTCTATTTTGTATTGCAGGCACTGATTGGGTCAGTCACTCAAGAGCACACTCCCTCCCTCGTAATCAAATTCAATGGCGATCCTAGCTGCCTATTAAGAGATAGGTTGTTAAATTGTAAAGCAATGTAAGCTTGGTAAGAGGGTACACCGAATGCTAACATCAGGCAAGAGAGGATGATACCTCCAAAAAGTATTGAAGAGCAGGGTGTCACAAATATCAATAATTCACTCCTTGTGCAACCAAATAGTAGGAAAGCTCAAACCCCTTATAGGTTTCTTAAAAGCTGGAGGACCAGATCAATGATTCAAAGGAAGATGGATGAGAGTTGAACTATCTCTCCTTCCTTAGCATTTCAGTAATTCTTTGCAAACAAGTTAACAATGTGATCTGTAAAACAGATGTCTTCTTTCTTAATGTGTTACTCCTTGATTATGTATTGAAGGTAGTCTTGAATCGTTTAGGTTGCAGTACCTACTATTGGTAATTATTGTAATTTTGGTAAGGTGCTCCTTATTATGGACATCTTGTGGGCTGATAAATATTAGGATGTTGTTTGGTTGTGCAGACATGGGGAGCAATTATATGGCCACTCATGCTCACGTATTAGGTCTCTTTTGTATAGATTAGAGATTGCAATCTTGCAAATCTCTTGATTGTACATAACATTATTTATTTATAAAATCAATGAATTACCAAAAAAAAAAGTTACCACAACACATTTTAAATAAGTAACAGCTTTAAAAGAAAAAGGAAATATTATTTTCAAGTGTAAATCATATCTTTTTTTAATACAAACTATAATAGTACTTTATGAATTCAATACCATATCTATGTACAAAAACATTATAAATCATTATAGATAAGTAAAACCTACACTTTAAGATGAGAATAAAATGATTGAGTGGATATAATATTATACCTCAATATATAAACCATACCATCAATTAGTACATTTAATAATAACACTATAAATAAAATTTACTAGTATGCATTTAAAATAAGGAATAGCTTCATTCAAATGGGACTACCATCTCTGAGTAGAAATTATATCCTACCTCATTATAAACTATACTAGTGTTATATTTACTTAATACCACATCTATGTCCAAAAAAATATCATTATTCATTACAAACAAGTAATAGCTACACTTTTAGTATGAATATAATGACTTAGTTGAAAAGAATATCATTTCTCAATACAAAATATACTATCAATCAATATATTCAATATCATAACTATAAAAAAGAGTTATAAAACACATTATAAATAATTAATAACCTTAGTGAAAACAGAAATACCATGATTAAGTAGAAGTAATATGAAGTATCAATATGACGAATATTAATTAATACACACCTATTCAACAAAATATGTCGTTTAAATATTTTTTTCTAATATGGCTAAATACATTCTTATATGGTCAAATTTGCAACAAACTGTGTCCATTAAAATTTTTGGTGAACATTCATAAATATAAGATCATATGGTCAAGCATATTCTTTTAAAAAATTTTAATAAGAAATAGTCAAAGCACATATTAGTACACAATCATACAAAATTAAGTTTTTAAAAGGTTTTATTTAAAATTGAAATTACGAACCAAAAGCCAAGGTGAGTTGATACCATGTGCTAGCTCTTTCAAGTTGCTCCACAAGGATAGTCTTTCAAAGCCATAATTTAGATCATAAATAATAGAAATATCCAGGACCTTATAGAGATGTTTTGAAAATATTTGTAAATGGATCATCTGATCAGTAATGGTGGAGCTAATTATATCAAGCTTGTCATTATTGTAGATTACGATAATCCTTCCATTGGGGTGATAATCTTGATTGAGAATGGACCTCCAATTATTAGACAAAAAAGGTAGGACATTGTTGATGTTCTTCTTCATCTTAGTTTCGAGAATACCCATCAAAGAGGATTATTTTTAGTAATGAAGTATTTGATCACTTGTTTTTTTATAGGGGAATTCAAACCCCTAATGTTCCATATGTAGACTGACATTAAGAAGTAGAAGAAGATGTGTTCTTCCTCCTTCAAGACTTCTTCCCTATTGACACAGTTTTAAATTCATCTTCAAGACTAGGTGTTTGAGTTATAATTATGATTGTAAGTGTAAGGGTTTCACTAGTTTTTTCCTTTATAGTAAGAGTAGTAGCAACAATTGTGCTTATGGTATGATTATTAGTGTCTATGGCATAATCAGCACCTTCTATATTACGTTTGTTAGTAGTTGCAAGGGTATGAGGCCCTCACTTAAGTTATCAATAGGACTCTAAGGTTGAGCTTCTCCCATCAGTTATTTGAAACTATCTATTTTAAATACTCTACTAGTTGGTTGCCAAGTTTTGTTAATTGAACGATAAGGTGGTCTTCACTGTTTCTTCAATAAGCTCAAGGTTGTCATCAAATTTCATGATTGAAATATTCTCAGGAAGTTTAGTATAAGCATCAATAGCCACACATATTGCAGCAAAGTTGATCCTTTTTATTCTACAATGGCTTGATCAATACATATTGGTCTGCTAGTTGAGCTAGCAAGATAGCTTAATCCTTTAGTGGTCTAGTACTCAAGAGGTATGTTAGTTTGCATGATTTCTTCAAATTTAACACTTAATCTCCATGCTTGCATGAGAAATGGTTTGCTGTGAATGTGACAAGGGCTAAATTTTATAACTGTGACATAAAGAAGTCCAAAGCTCTTGCAGTTACTAGTAAGCCATGATTTAAAAGAAAAGGAACTCTTTTATCAAAGAAGAAACCAACCAGAGTGGATTACCATTTTTGAACTCCATGCAGAATAGAACTAGAGGAGAGATTATAGGGAGGTATAAGTAATGCTAGAGGAAAATAAGAGAGCTTAGCTTCTGGATTCAAATTACCTAGAATTTGAACCCATGAAGGCTTGGAATGAAAACTATTGATGTTGGTGGAAGCAGGAAGGAAATCACAAGCTAGTGAAATATTAAGGGAAGGTAATAAAGGAGATTTGAGTGTAGCAGATGAATTGGGACTGGAAGGAGAATGGAACTTTTGTAAAGATGGGAAGACTTCATAATTTGATATCTTGCTAGCTTAACTGGCTGACCAATATGTATTGAGGAACTATCTAGGTCACTCACCAATAGCTTCCGAGCTAATGCCTGGAAATAATAATTTGATATCTTGCTAGCTCAACTGGCAGACCAAGGAAAGTGTGACTGAAGAGGAAGGAGGAAGCTAACTGAAGAAGAAGGAGACACACCTGGTGAAAGAGAAATAGTAATAATAGGAAAAGCAGGTACTGAAGGCCTCGAGATATGCTTAGGAGTAAGGGGGGAAAGAGTAAACAAAGAGGAAGAAGATAGAGATCAAGTTAGAGACTAAAAGATAGTATGATGCCATTTTAGTGTACATGCTTCTGAATTTGACTTTTATATTTCTTGTATGTATAATTTGAGAAAAATCAGTTGTAAAATCGGATGTGAAATTTTTAATGAATAGTTTTTTAATTACTTACATTAAAAAGATACGTGTGATAATATTGACAATAAAATAATTATAAATTTGAAAATATAAGTGTTAAATTATTTAGTGGCCCATTTCACTTATGGATTTGACTCCAATGAAAAGAGCCTAAAAAAATGGTTATTGGGTATTGAGGAGTTGATCTTAAATGGGTCATAGATCCTTTGCCTCTCTACTTTAAAAATAAAATGCAACAACAAACATATTGGTTGGTTGTTCATATGTTTTAGAAGACTATCAAGAGAGGTTTCTGAACCATTGAGGAAACTAATCAAAGAAGATAAGCCAAAGAGGGAATCAATCCTTACAAACGTTATCATGGATTTAGGTATGACTTAATAGATCGATCCATAAATGTCTCTCTGTAGCGCCTCTTTACTGCAAGGTATACACCGGGACGCCCGTAGGTCATTCCGATACATATCCTACGATAAGGGTGAGCTACGAAAAATCACTACAATACTTCACATGGCATCA
>JANTNU010000003.1:25553110-25565891 GCA_024752395.1 Erythroxylum havanense
AAATTGAATTGTTTGAATGAGGCTGTCATAGAAGAAGTGAAGTTAGGATAAATGTTAAGTTTTGCATGAGGATAAAAATGTGTGTGAGATTCAAGAGCAATTCTGAAATAACTGAAATAGAATTGGTCAAAGTTGTCTACATAGAAGTTGTCGATGATCCTTTTAGCTTTTCGACGTTATAAAGTTTGTAATTCTTGGATGTCGGGGTTAAGAAATATGATTGATACAAGTTATGATGTTGCATAGGATTTGTGTATGTGATAGCAATGCAAATTGAAGAGAAGATGTGGTCTTGATGGACCAAATGGATCAAGAATTGAGAGTTTGATGAGATAAATTTGGTGTTTGAGTTGTTATGAAGTGAATTTTGCACTAGAAGAGTTGATTTAAGAAGATATTGATTGAATATGATGACAGATTAGAGGTAGAAAGCATTGGAGAGGGTTTGGGTCACGCATGTCCGTTAAACGGACCTTCTCAGGCAAAAAGGACCCCTAAGCCCAATCTATGTCCGTTAAACTGACATTAACGGACATTCTCGGATAAAAATTGGGTTTTTAGCCCGTATGTGTTCGTTAAACGGACATCCACGGGTTAGCTTGAGGAAATGGTGATTTTTGACTATTTTAGAGGTTGAATATGACTTTTTGGTCTTCATGAAAGTTATAGATCTAGAAGTCTAATTTCAAATGGTCTAAGAACTAAAGTAATCAGACATTTGTGGTGAAAGTTATGATAATTGCGCCAAGAGAGGTTTAAATTGATTTCGGGTGTAAACATGGTTTACTCTTTTGGGCATAACTCCTTCGTTTGATCTCCAAATGAAGTGATTCTTGAGACGATAGCTTTCTAAGACATGAATTTATCTCTCCATGAAATTTGGTAGCTTTTGGTTTTGAGATGAAAATTTTTAATTGTAAGAAATTGAGAGATCAGTTTAGAGAGCATGATTGAGGCACACTTTGAAATTTTAAGCATATCTTGAGCTATAGAGCTCCGATTGAGGTAATTCTTACTTTAAAACGAAATACAGACTTAGAGCTATGATTTCTATGAAATAGTCAAGATGTGATTTTGATGTTTGATTTGTGTGCGCTCACCACTATTTTGGAATATCAGCAAATGCCCTATAAGGTTTTAAGCACAAGGTTTAAGACTTCCGAAGTTGGGCTTCGCAAATGGGGCCTAGCGCGCGCGGTCGTTTCGCCGGCATACGACGCCGTTTCTCCTTCTTTGCACGACGTCGTTTTTCATTTCTTCTCCTCTACGCGCGTCCGATTCTCCCCGTTCGACGCCATTTTGGCGCATTCCCAACCGATGCGACGCCGTTTTGATTCCTTCTAATTTTGCTATTGTCCTTCCTCATCCGACCTTGTCCAATCTTTTGCTTATATCTTTTCCCTCCGACATCCGATTAACTTAGTTTTCGAAGCGTTGGATTCCTAAGATAATTATCTACATCCTCATGAGAAATTTATGATTTGTTTTGAGATTAAATGGAGGGAAATTGACTTAATCAAAGTGAGTTAGATAAATTTCTGAACATGATCAGTCTTTTGCGAAATTCGGGATCTGTGGAGATCCGATTAAATTGATTCTTGAGGCAAACTAAAATAGAGACAAGGGGATACAAGTCATATGAAGAAATTAAATTTCAATTTAGCCCCTAAGACTTTCAATTTCTGAATTGAAGTCGGGTTTTAGTGTTCAGTCATGGATTAGTAAGATCTGAATATATTTTGGCCATAACTTTTGCTCTAGTTATCCAAATGAGATTATTCTTGATTTGGATTAAACTAGCGAAATATGACTACAATTGTTATGAAGAAATTGAGTTTCAATTTTGTCTTTAAGAATATCAATTTTTGGATGGAAATAAAGTGCTGGAAAATGTTTTAGCATATGAATAACCCGAAATGTTTAGAGTATAACTTTTGGTGTAGTGCACAAAATTAAATGATTTTGGTGTCGTTATGAAATTAATATAATGAGGAACATTTCTCTAGAAGGAAGTTTTAGCAAATTCCTTCAATTTGATGATTTGAAAAATGCCCTAAGTTAAGCATGATTTGATGAATTTTGAAGCTTTGTTATATTTTATGATTTTGAGGACTTAATTAGCATGTTAATGTGATTAATTAGCATGTAAATTTGAGTAAGAGCATATAGGATATATTGATTGGATTGAATTAAATTAAAGTGTTAGAAATTAAAGTGTTAGAAATGTATGAGGGCAAAATTGGAAGAGTGCTTAGGTGTTTTAAATTAGAAGGCTAACATGGAAGGGCATAAGGGTCCTTTACTATTCATTTAATGACATGGCATGTGGGTTAGTATATAAAGAAGAGTGACCCACGAAATTAGAAGGGAAAAGAACAAATGAAGAAGAGAGAAGAAATGTGCCCACGGTGGAAAAGAAAAAGAAGAAGGAAGGGAGAGCTAGGGTTCGATTTTCCTATCATTTCTAAGAGAGTTTTGATGTTTTTTCCAAGGAAAAAGGTGGAAGAGCATGAAAGTTTCCTAAGGAACAAGGAATTTTCAAATTTGGTGGAGAAGAAGGTCAGATTGAGATTTTGATTTGTTTATTTTTGAAAGATTTTAATTCTTACGGCTTAAGAATGTTGTGGGTTTGTGAATTCTCAAGTTGATTTTGGAGATTATACCTTAGGTGATGTTTAATTTTTGGATAATGGTGAATTAGGGTTTTTGTCTTGGATAAGGAAAATTAAGGAAAGGAATGGAGAAATTGATGCTTGGGTCAAAGTCTTAGCATGGAAATGAGGTGGGTAATTTGTTTATATTTTAAATTATAAGCTAAGTTTGTGATTTTGAAAAATCAAAGAGCAAAATTTTATAAATTATTGTTTATGTTAATGTTTTGAAAATTCTAGATTTCGAATGATAAAATTTGTTGATTTTGGAATGATAGGAAAATTTCTACAATTGTTTCGGACTTTTTAATGAAATGATTCAATTGACTACTTCCAAGGGTTTTGAAGGATTCGATGAAACGGGTAAAATTGTTTAAATTCTTTATGTTTGATTGATTGAGATTTCAGTATGTGAATTTGATTATTTATGAGATTGATTGATGTATTGAGAATGCATTTGAATTGTTATATGAACGTATGCAAATTTGTGAATGTGAATGTTTCGAGTACGACACGATATGAAAATATGAAAAAATTGAATTTCCGAAATGTGCCTTCGGGCAATCTGATTTTTCAAGTATGAATATGTGTTATATGAGTTTGGTTAGGTCCCCTATGTAGAGTCAGTGCACTGGTTTTGTTTTTAAAGGCTTCTCCCGCCTGCCTGCTAGTGGTACTGGAGTTCCGATTTTAGACTCCCATAAGTCACGACTACACTGGACCGCTATGCGGGAAAGTGTAGTACACTCCGTTCACGGCTGCATAGGACTGCTTTGCAGAAATGTGCAGTACGTTCCGTTTTGGACCGACCCAAACTATTATGATGTGTAATGTATTTTGATTTTGTTTGAAATATGATGCATTCATGTCTTTGAAATTATTCATACTTTGTGAAAAGAAAATTTGAGATTTTTGATAAATAAGAAAGTGAAGTTTTCAAGTATGATAGTTTTGGAAGTTGTGTATAAATGTTTTTGAAAAGTTGAAAAGTTTATGAAATGAACATTCGATGAAATTTCTACTATGAGACCCTTTATAAGATGGAAAAGGTTTTGAGAAATGGCTTTTGCTTATTATTCAACTTATAAACATGTCATCCACGAGCTATTAGCTCACCCCTCTTTCATCCTCATCTCCAGGTATTCGAGCAAGAGATCGGATGAAAGAGTGTCAAGACATTTTTGTTTGTTTTTGCATTGCAAGTATTTTATGTAAAGTTGGATTTTGGTACTGTTATTGGATATGGCTTGAATTGCCATTAATGTATTCCAAGTTTTTACTTCGGGATGTATGAGAAGTACAAAATTGTGTATATTTGAGTATGATGTATATGATGTATATGAATTATAAATTGATGTATGAAATTGAGTTATAAATTTGCGTATGATCATGGAATATGAATTGTGATTGTATATGAATATGTTTGAGTTGAGTTAAGATGAATGGGAATTTGTATATTGAGTTAAGATGAATGGGAATTACATATGATGTATGAATGTGATTTGTATATTGAATTAAGAAATAAATGTGAATTAGGTATGGATAATGTGATTAGGATTGAGTTTAGATTCCGGACGGGTAGTCCGAGGATTCTGAGTTTTAGTTGGAAATTATAGAAGTGTGTTTTAAAACCCTTTGCAGGTTTGGGTTTGTTCGAATGCAGACGTTATGCTGCCCAATTTTTGATAAAATTGGTTTTATGGCAAAGATAGAATAAGAATAAGATTTTTGGTAAATTGATGTTTATGAGTTTGAATATGAAAATTTGAGGAAATTGATAATTTCCAAAGTGAAAAAAGTGCATCAATTTGTAAGAGATTGAATGAAAATGAAAGAAAGAAAGAAAAAAAATTTATGTCATTTTCGGATAGGTTTAGTCTAGGTTTCCAACGCAATAATTTCCTAAAGTATTTGATTTCGGATGTCGGATTGAAGTCTTTGTTTCCGCCTTTGAGTTGTATTGCGTTCATTTCTGAGCCTTCGATTTCGTATTCGTTTTCATCTTTGATATGGTTTTTGCTTTTGATTCCGATTTGTTTTTGCTTCGCTTTGATCTCCGATCCGTTAGTTTATTTCGCATTTGTATTTGCCCGTTCTTTCGCATTAAGAATTCGCTTCTCTTCATTTTCATCAAAACAAGAGTAAAGGTGTTATGGTTTAGTTTAAGCGGTTGGGTTTCGGTCCCAACAAACTCTCGTTCTGTAACTTATCATAAATAACTTGATTTAATCTCTCGATTTATTATCAAGTATAAGCAAAAAAATATCATAAAGCATTCATATATATTGAATTCAACAAGTATAAAGTTTAACAAAATAGATCAAGAATGATCCATAATATGGATTTAGAAACCATTATTATGTTTAGCATCCTACTAATAAAAATTAACATCCAAAAAAATGAAATATAGGAAAAGAAAAGAAAGAAAAACAGCTTTATGTCTTGATTTGGAAATTTTAGAATTAATCTTGATCTCTCCATTTTGATATCATTGATTCTGATATAGAGCCACCTTTTTAGTGTTTTTCTTCTCTTTAAATACTTTTGAGTCCTCTAGGTTTCTTTTAAGGTTTCTTCGCTTATTTTGGTTCAAAAATATCTCCAAAACGTCAAAAATATTAAAAAAACTTGCAAGCTAGAAAAATTGTCTATGCGTGATCATGCATGGATGAATTATTATGAAGAATATTGTGTATTATTATGTTATTGGGTAATTGTAGTTACTTAACTTCTTACGATGTTGTACATAAAGACGTTGTATATAAAGACCCCTTTACACTGTAGCATTATTAATTGAGATATTTTTCTCTCTCCAACCTCATCTCTCTACTCTCTTATCTCACATCTTTCTCATGACTCTTAAAATGGTATTAGAGAGCTTCTTTCTTTTCAGATCTGGCTCATTGCTTCAGTGATAGTTAATTGAATTGAAGATTTTCGTTGCTTTTCATGGCTAATTTGCCTATTCTAAGCTGGTTTTGTTCAAGAAAGTTCACTCCTTGAAGATGGCAAGACTGACCATGTCCACGATAGTGTTGGATCTAGAGCAGCGTTTCTTGGTGCGATTGATCCTCTGGCTTTATCAAGTGGAGATCATCCTGGTATGTCGCTCACTGCTGTTCAATTTACTGGTATGGGATTTTTGGGTTGGAGTAGAGCTGTAAAGATGGCTCTAGGAGCTAAGATGAAATTAGGTTTCGTGGATGGCTTATGTGTTAAACTATATTTTGATAATTTTGATTATCAATGATGGATTAAATGTGATTATATGATCACTTGTTGGATTTTGAACTTGATGATTCTAGAGCTTTCAAATTCGTTTCTATATGCTCAATCTGATGAGCAATTGTGGAAGGAAATTAATGAAAGATATGGTCAAAGCAATGGTCCTTTGATATATCAACTTGACCGTACATTGAACCAATTAACTCAGGGAAGCATCTCTATGGCTGCTTATTTTAGTAAACTCAAAAAATGTTGGGATGAGTTAAATAGTCTGATTGGTATTCCTATGTGTAAATGTGGTTGTAGTTGTGGAGTTGCTCAGAAGTTTATTGAAATGGACAGTAGGTCCAATTTTTACTAAAGCTCAATGATGAGTATGAAGGAGTAAGGAATCAGGTGTTGTCAATGGATCATTTACCTTCAGTTAATCGAGCTTATTATTTGATACAACAAATTGAAAAACAAAAGGAAGTTACTAGTCAAGTTGTAGATCCTATTGCATTTTCAACCAATAATGAAGGTACTAAAATTTCTGGTGTGGTTTCCAAAGGATGTAAGAAGAATGGTAGAAGATTCTGTACTCATTGTAAGCAAGAAGGACATTTATTCGAGAGCAGTTTTGAAAGGATAGGATATCCTGATTGGTACAAAGGGAAAATAGGAAAGAAACCTAGTCGGATGGCTGCTCAAGTCAGCTTACTGGTCCTGGTAGTGAGACTGAACAAGATAATCCACTGGATTTGCAAAATGACATTGAGAATCAAGTGAATCAGCAGATGATCACCCAGCTATGTCACGAAATGATGAAAATACTTAAAGGAAAAGTTACTATCCCAGAAGAGGCTTATGGTGCAAGTATAACCTATGCAAGTATTGTCATTACCCAATCAACTTTTTCTTGTCTGCATAATGATAGTTGGCATGATAAATGGATTGTAGATGCAGGGGCCTCGGATCATATGACCCCATCTATTCATCTTTTCTCTTGCACCAAATCCCTTTCTCAGCCTATATTCCTTACTTTATCAGATGGTTCAACCAAAAATGTTATACTGGTTGGATCCATACCCATCACTTCCATTTTAACTCTACATAACGTGCTATATGTACCTGAGTTTAGGTACAATCTTCTTTATGTTAGAAAGTTACTTAAATCCGAAAAACTCGAAGCACATTTTTATATTTCTTGTTGTACCTTTCAGGACCCTATCACTGTTGCTGTGGGCAAAGCATAAAAGGATTATACTACCTTGTGGCTGATCCTCATTAGACTTTTGTAGACTATTCTATCCAATTCTTACAGAATTCATCTCATATGGAGAATTCTTTAGTTGATGTTAGGCATTCATGTCTTGTCACTCCAAATAATGTAGACTTGCATACTTTTCATGCAAGATTGGGACATTCTTCAGGTTCTAAACTTGACACAGCTAGGTCTCTCAAACTTCATGCCAATTTACCTAATCATTTTGGGGAGAGTGTCTTTTTTCAGCCACCTATCTCATTAACAAAATGCCAACACCCATTTTGAATTGGAGAAGTCCTCATGAAATATGATTTCACTCCAAACCTGATTATACTCATTTGAGAACCATAGGTTGTCTTTGCTATGCTGCTAAGGTTGGTCCAAAGGGTGATAAATTCGAACCTAGAGCTCATAAGTATATCCTTATAGGATATCCTCCTACACAAAAGGGTTATAAGCTATTTGATCTTAAGAGACAATATGTTTTATTCAGCAGAGATGTTACTTTTTGTGAGACAGTATTTCCTTTTAAACATTCTTCATCTTTTCCTAATCTGTCTTGTTTTGACATTCCTTCAATTCGTGTTTCTTCACCTATCCATACTATATCTCCTTCTTTAATTGGTTCTTCCACTGATTCTGTTGATACTATTCTACTTGAGCATGTCTCTCATTCTCCTATTCATTCTTCTCCTCCTATTCCTGTCTACCCTACTTCTTTACCTCCCATAACTGATTCTTCATGTGCTCTCTCCCCAGTTTTGCATAAATCTCAAAGACACAAAAAAACAACCCCATTGGTTACAAGATTTTGTTCTATATGCCAATGCCAACAATGTGCTTTCTTCTTCCTCTTCCCACGATTTTTCTACATATCATCCTCTCTTTTTCTATCGATTTTCAACACCTTTCTCATGATTATGTGGTTTCCTTGGCTAATGTGTTTACAACTCATGAACTTGCTAACTTTCTTGATACTAGTCAGGATAAGCTATGGATGGAGGCTATGGAGTCAGAGCTTAATGCTTTAGAGAGGAATAATACTTGGGAACTAACCACTTTACTTGCAGGCCATAAAGTTATTTCTTCCAAATGGGTTTATAAGATCAAATATAATCCGGATGGAACTATCGAGAGGTACAAGGCCAGGCTGGTCATTAGAGATTTTGATCAAAAATAGGGTAAGGATTCTAAACATACTTTTTCTCGTGTAGCTAAACTTGCTACCAGTAGAGTTGTCATTGCCTTGGCTACTACTAGGAATTGGCCTTTGTATCAAGTTGACATTAATAATGCTTTCTTGCATGGTCATATTGATAAGCAGATATATATGGTCCCTCCTAATGGGTATCATGTTGCCAAACCTAGTCAGGTTTGTAGTTTAAAGAAGTCTTTGTGTGATCTTAAACAGGGCTCAAGACAGTGGAATAAGGAAGTTACATAGTTTCTTAGTCACTTGGGTTATGTTTAGTCCACTAATGATTATTCCTTGTTTGTTACGAGGGCAGGAGATTTGTTTACGGTTGTCCTCACATATGTTGATGATGCTGTGATAATTGGTAATAATGATTCTGACATTGCTTGCTTAAAGACAGCTTTATATACTAAGTTCACAATTGAGGACTTGGGACTTGCACGGTATTTCTTGGGTATTGAATTGCATAGGAATAAGCAGGGTACATTTTTGCATTAACGGAAGTTTGTTTTGGATATTTTAACTGACGTTGGTTTGACTGGAGCTAAGCCTTGCTCTACTCCTCTTCCTCAGCATCTCAAGTTGTCTCTTACTGAGGGGGCGCTGTGAAGAATATTGTATGTTATTATGTTATTGGGTAATTATAGTTACTTAGCTTCTTATGATGTTGTACATAAAGATACTGTATATAAAGACCCCTTTACACTGTAGCATTATTAATTGAGATATTTTTCTCACTCCAAACTCATCTCTCTTACTTTACTCTCTCTACTCTCTTATCTCACGTCTTTCTCAAGATTCTTAAGAATAATCCTATTCTGGCCTACTCTCTATCGTGATTTGCATGATTGTGCATCTTCATATTCCTAAGTTTTTTGTCTTTTCTCCAATTTCTTATTTCCACTCACTAGCTAATACATCAAACAACCTTTAAAACATAAAACAAAGATCAAATCCTTACTCTAAAATAGTCAAACAATTAAAGAATATACAAATATTAACAAGAATACAATTCTAAGTCCTAAATACATGACTATCATCTAATGAAACACTTAAAAACACATTTAAACCTCTAGAAAATATACTATAATATACACCTAGCTATCACATAAATAGAGAACTCTCCCTACTCCCTATGTTTTTTTAATTGCCATAAGTGCCTGCACCAAAATAATGATTTTTGATAATGGGGAGCAACTTCATACCCTAGTTTTCAAGTGGGATTTTTTATTCAGAAACATATGTTTGCAATGCTTTCATCATACTCTACTCCACGTTTAGGCGACTTCATATCTGCTAAACTAATCTTTAGGAAAATGCAATGTAAGTATGAAGTCTCAAATAACTCTGTGATCTTTGGTCTTAGTAGTGCTTCAGTGTTAAGAAATTGGAATTATTTGAGAAGATGCAACTTAATTGTTTGAAACTAGATTGTATTACTATTGCAAATCGTTTAAGTGGTTGTGGAATAAATAAGGCTTTATATAAGGTGAACAATTGTGCTATTATCCGATAAAAACAAGAATGTTCGCGGATATCATGATTGAAGGTTCTACACTTGATCTATGTGTGAAATTTCTAATATAGAGATATCACAATTTTTTCTCACAACAAAGATAGAAAACGTTGTTTTATGGAACGTGATGCTTGTTCCTTATAGACAACCACATGTCATAAAATAATGTGGCAAAAAGGATGGTGTTCTATGGTAAGAGGAGAGTTTCAAGTGTGGTAGAGGAGGGAAGAAGGGTTGATTATGATTTTTTGTTGTTGTTTAATTTTGTTTAATATTATTTTATTAAAATTTGATGTTAATTTTGTATGACACATGATATCTTATATGTACTATAACACCTAGCATTATTGATAATCACTTTTTAAGATTGAAAGTCACTTTTTAAATTTTAGGATATAATTATAAAATTATATGAAGTTTGAAATTTTTTTAGTAATTAACCCTACTTAATATTACCTTGTGATCCTTTTTATTGTTATATTATTATTAGTAACAACATTAATATTTTTGAAAAAAGTAGCAAAATTGATATTGATAATTAAACAATATTTTATTTTAAGATAAAAATAATCCAAATAATATAAATGAAATATTTTTTCTTAATCATTAGGTAGAACTTGGTAATTTACTTCGTTTCATAATAAATTGTTCATGATTGGCTAAATCGTTGATACAAAGAATATCTAAATACTAAACCCACTTTTAATATATCTTTCATGAAATAAAAGAGATTTTTAGAAAAATTTAAAAAAGAACAAACTGTTCTACGGTAAAAAAAAAATTCTCTATAAGAATTATAAACCTAATCTTTAAACAAGAAAGTAAAGTATTTTTGTATTTACAAACTAAAGTTTTAATACAAGAAAGTCAAAATATTTTTTGATTCGATAAAACTCGCTTTTTAAGGATCCACTATAATAATAAAAATGGTTTGTCCATGTATACATAAATTGGGTGATATTTGATGAATTGGCTTGAGCAGAACTATTAATTGGATGTCTTTTTTCATTAAACAATCTTATTTTTGTTAATGGTCCAATGAAAAGAATAATCGAAAATGTCAAATCGAGTTCTTTCAAAATGTTATCTATTATAAATTATTTTTCTATTATTTGATTTCGTATTACCAAAAGATTTTATTGCGCAATTGAAAATGCCTTAAAAAGTTTAGAGAATGTTTGGATAATGAGTTTATATTGATCTTTTCTAAACTAAAAACATAATTTTAAATGATATTTATATAAACGCACAAAATAATATTTATATTTTTATGGGAAATGTATCTTGTGAAGGCATAATAAATTTTTCTTGATATCTAAAATAATGCATGAACATAAATTAGCCTGAAAATCATTAGCAAAGACCTCTATAAATTGTTAAACCCTTCCCTAAATTATTATACCTTTTCATTAAAATCTATTCATTTAAGAAGGAACCAAGAAATTATTGAACACAAATAAAAACATTGGTTATGGAGAAAAAGAATATTAATTTATATTCATATTCATGAAAATTATATAGAAATGAACCTGTTTGATATTTATATAGCTCGATTTACAAATATAGGAAATCACTTTTTTTTAAATCTATTTAGTTATGTTTGATATTTTCCCACTTCCATTATAAGTTAAAATTAGATTGAAGCAACTTGTTGGAGTTATTAATACTAAAAATAAAAAATGATACATATTTAAATAATTCATAATTAAATGATACATATTGCAATAAGAACTAAAATATAATTAATAAAGATAAAAAAACAAAAAATGGATAATATATAATCAAAAGAATTTAAATTAAGTAAACTATAATTATAAATTATTTATTTATATCATATAAGTTAAAATTATATATGTAATTATTATTTAATTATTTAATTATATAAATAAACTAATTATATAAATCGTTATCTTTATAAATTATAAGCATAATTAGATTATTTTGAAGATAATCCTACATTTACGTATTAATATTACAAGTAAAAATAGATTGCTATAACTACAAATAGATTTGTTTCACCTTCTGCAAAAAATTAAATATTGAGAAAACTCAGTTAAAAAATTAACCTAATTCTACTTTTTCGTTCTATTAGAAGAAAGGAAGGATTTTAACGAGTTGAACTTTTTTTTTTAATTTTACTTGTTGAATCTCTCTTTAATTGATTAATATGTGACATCCCAATTCCTTTTTATTAATAGAATCAAAAAAATATGTTATTAGAAAAGTCAAATTTGTTAAGATTATTACCTCAATTAATGAAAAGATCTCGGTGGATTTACCATATATAAAATTGAGCATGTTTCCTGACTAATAAAAGAATTCTAAAAATGGAAAGAAAAAACAGAAGTGAAATTCAAGGAATCCAGACCAACTAACGAAAGTTGTTACTTAAAGCAACATTGTTGCTTAACCTTGACTGCAAATTCTGCAATCTACACGTTGAGAATGTAAACCATCTTGTTTCAGGTGTCAAGTTGCACATATAGTATAAAATTAAAAACAGATACGAAGCTTATGCTCCGCAGATCTCAACTTAAGGAGTGGGAAAGATAGGAGGTTGTATGAGATGTTTAAGGCCAAGTTGATTCTGGAGCTCACTTTTATGGAAGATCTTTAACATGAATTTAGTAAGGAAATATACTTATGAACTTTGACACTAAATTTCAACCAAAAACTTTAAGATGTTAAATTTATAGATTATTTCTACTTATATATCTCTCACCATTTCCATGTCTTTGTAACGTGGTGGAATTCTCACTTACGCTCGTATTCCCAACATAACCTTGTATCTTGAGTAGCTTGATGCTTATAATAGTTTGTACTAAGCAATTTTGTCTAAGAAGAAGAGTTCTTTAATTCCATAAACACCAGGGAGAGCAATTAATCGTGCTCAGCAGCTAAAGGAATCTAAGATGGTGGGTAAGTCCTCTGACCTATTAAGGAAAGAG
>JANTNU010000003.1:25695795-25706391 GCA_024752395.1 Erythroxylum havanense
GTGGACTAGCATAATTGAAATTATTTTGTACAAATCTCGATTAATTAGATGTCAATTGTAATTCTTTCTTTAATGTGCCATTGGGCCTGTGTTCATGGGCTTGCTATGATAGGTAGGCTTGACCCATGTTTGCAGTGCACAGGAGGCCCTACTGCCAGCCAACTTTAAATACAGTCGCCCCATTGAGAATTGTACGTGTGTGTACTTTTGCTGATTAAGGATTCAGAATAACAGTAGCAAATCCTCTGCATCTCTATCATGTCGCTTTACAGAACATTACAATGAATTCAATGTTTTCCCAATTTTCAGGTATTTATCAATCTAATTATTGAATATAGTATGTTGCAATTCTAGGGTTAATTATTTGTATTGATTAATTATGAAATTAATCTAGAATTTCGTGTATAATTTGCTTTCATGATCTACTAGAAGCATATCAGGTTAGAATTTTTTGCGTGTAATTTACTTAATAGGTATGGTTGAAATTAGTATTCTTAAGAATTCTTTTGATGTATATCTGAAAATTAAAATTTATCAATATAATATCCAGAATATAATGACTAAAAACTCTTTGAAGTAAAAGAAAATTATTTGATGAACAATCAAGAAAGTTTGATTAAGAATGATAAAGTAGTCTGAGTATTAATTAAAATTTAAATTAATTTAAATTTAAACTCAAGTTGATTTAATTGAACAAGTTAAATTAATACAGTTAAAATATCAAACTAAAATCATAATTTTATTTCAACTACAATTTGTTTCAATAGAGTTTGAACTAAGGCAAAAAGAGCAATTTAGCCTCTAACGCTTACACTAAAATATGAGTTAGACTATAATATTTTATCATATTTTAATGTGATCAAAATAAACTCTAACATTTGAAAAAGGCTCAAAATAAATCATAATATTTAGAAAATGTTCAAAATAACTCCTGACTAAGGCTAAACTTAGTGCGTAATTTTGTCTAGTTAGGAGTTATTTGGAACGTTTTTTAAATATTAAGATTTATATTGAACGTTTTATAAATATTAGGGTTCATACTGAACGCTCTGAAAGTTAAGATTTAACTCAGATTTTATTGTAAATGTTATGGATTAAATTATTCTTTTAGCCTTTAAACTAAATAATCCCAAACTTTTATGGTTAGATGGGAAAATTTAATTTAAACATTAAAATAATATTATTCTTATCCTTTAATTATTTGAGTTAAGTTCAAGCAAAACAATCCGAACATAATCTAATCTATACTAAAATTTTAAAAAATCAACTTATGGACAGGTGCAATCATGACCTGCTTGAAGATTTGTAACATTTCATCTAATAAAATAAAAGGCAAATTTAATGCATTAACTAATATATTTAAGTTTTTATAATTTTATCTCAACTTTTATTTAATGCATTAACTAATATATGTATGTCACCAATTTTTTAATTTTGTATGATATGATTATATTTTGGGTCAAATTAAGTTTAAATAAAAATGATAAGGATTATATTTCTATAATAAATAATAAACATAATATTTTTAACCCATTTTAAATTTCAATCATTTAAAATTTGATCTTCTGCTCAAACATGAACTATCAAATCAAAATAATATACTTTAGATCAAGTGGGGAGTATCAAAATCATATTCTTTATAAAAACGAGCTCATCAGTCATGACTATATTTGAGTATAAAATAATATAATAAATCATAATTTCAAACTTCAAACTCATGATCTTTAAGAATATAATATTTTACAACAAAGTCATAATACGTGAAACTTGCGATCTCATCCAAATCCCTGTTTTACATGGAACCATGCAATATTTAAGCTATAGCGTCACAAAAGTTTCAAAATTTTAATTCTAAAATGCCTGATAATTATAAATCAACAATATTCACCCTTTATTAAAGAATTTGGTATGATTATTATTAGATATCAATATATTTTTATTTTTTAATTTAATATTTTTTCTTGTTTCAATTTTCTAATTATTAAGAACACTTTTATTAATATTTTAAACAAAATTTGTGTAGAATTAACAAAATTCAAGTTGAACATACAATTAAAAAATGTTTCTAACTTGAATATTAAGTAAAATTTAGAGTTAATTAAAAAAAAGCTTAAACTTTCGTCAATTTTTAATTATAGCTCGAACTTTAAAAAGTAGCAATAAAATACTCAAACTTTCAATTTTTTTCAATTCTAGCCCAAATTTTAAAAAGTAGCAATAAAATACTCAAAATTTCAATTCTTTTTTATTCTAGCCTAACGTTAGTGTTTTCCTTAAGTTTACTAACGTGACTTGTCACGTATTTCAGAAATCTTAACTATTAACATTCGTTAGCTAAAATTAACACAACAAATAAAGATTAATAAAATGATGTTGTTTAATCACATAATTAAAATGACGTCGTCGTTTAAAAATGACATAAATTAGATTATGCAACCTCAAAGACATTATGCTTTAATTTCAATTTTTTTTGGTTTTCAGTTTGTTTTTTCGACATCCTTACTCTTTGATTTTTAGATTACGCAGCTTCGATGTCTTCACATTAAAGGCATCAAGAGAACGAACTAAAAACAAAAAAACTTATTGGTACAATAGTATGGTGTAATATCAGAGTAGTTTGAAAGGTTAAAAGAACAAATAGAAAACAAAAGGTTGAGGGTATCAAAAGAACAACTGATAACGTCGGGCTAGAATTAAAGAAAATTGAAAGTTTAAATATTTTATTGTTACTTATAAATGTTTAAGCTAGTATGGAAAAAATTAAAATTTTGTATATTTTATTGCTATTTTTAAAGTTCGGGCTATAATGGAAAATTTGAAGAAAAACTTATTTTTTTTGTAATTAACCCAAAAATTTAATATGAAATAATTAATAAGTTTCAAATATAATTAAAAATTTTAATGATTAAAAGATTAAATTAAAAAACAATATTAGATTAAAAGATATAAATTATGCTTGACCATTAGGATTAGTACAGACAAAGACGGTGCTTTTTTTTAGTCTTCGAAGCCTACACGTAATTGTTCTAAAGCCATTGCAGTCGCCGCATTTGCCGTTGTCTAAACCGCAACTTCTTAGAACTTTACGTGCAATTCCAGTGAGCAAGAACATAAATGATTAGGGAAAGCAGGAGAGTTAAAGCAGAACAAGAAATCAGTTCAACAAGTCAAAGGAAAGGGGCTTTAAAAGTCAGTAATATAACAACGTTCTAGTTAGAATATTTGACTTTGAACAAGATAACGAATAGACTAACTGGTAGTATAGTTGTATATAATATTAGTACATTCGTGTGTACTGTATGTTGGGCTCCAGTAGCCACTTTTGAGTCGTGTAAAAAGGGGTGAGTTCTTGATCTACCAAGTCAAGCAAGGAATCAGCATGTTAGAAACCAAAACTTTGAAAGAAGAATCCATCAATCTTGAAGATCTTGCATCCTTGTTCTGTAAAACTAAGCAGATTTTATTATACATGATCATAAGAACGTAAAGTTATATAGAAAAAATAAAAACTTCCACAAATTTTACACTTAAATTCATTATCATTGTTTCTATGTTACTAAAATATTACTAATTGCACCTTAACATTACTAAAATATTATTTGTTACAATTTGAAAATGTATTTTGAAAGTATACCGTCTCTAAGGTTTTTTTAATATTAAATTATAATTCTTTTATTGTTGAAGCTATATCACAGTCAAAGAAGCCTTATCTTGATTGGTACAATCTGACTTCACTTTTGTTGAAGTTGAAACATATTGTCTTCAGTTGGTGTAGAGATTTCATAGAACAAGAACTGACATCAATGAGTTGGTAGTGATAGTGATACTGGAAGAATGCAAATTAACAGCACGTGTTTTTCAATTCTTTATGTTTAAATGGATTCTTCCGAGGCATTTAAATATGATAACCCATTTGTTATCTAAATCAGCCACTCAATATCCCAATAGACTTAGTTGGAACATGTTACCTGTTTTTTTGTTAGATACTCTAAATTGTGATGTTGATTCGTTTCCATAAATAAATACTTTTTCTTCATAAAAAGGAAAGTATACTTTTATTACTAAAATAAACGATAATGTTTTATTTAGACTTTTATAAAATGTTTAGATAAAAATTAAACTTTTAGCAATTGTTTAAAAGAATTATTTTTAATATTACATAAATATATATTGTCTATTTTTTTTATATGATGTATACTAAATTTATGACTCATATGATAACAGCTATCAAAAAATTTACTTCAATTAGTGTTATAGGATATTACCTGTACCATTTGAAGATATTAAGATGTAATATTAAGGGATCATTTGTACATTCTAGATTTTACTCTAAATTAAAAATAAAGTTACAGTTAATGAAAGCCGAATAGTAAATATAAGATACCTTATAAATTGCAAATATTTATAGGATAACAACAACTAAATGAGAGTCTTAACTAACAATAAACCAACGAAAATTCCTATTTTAAAAAATAAAATAATCTTGTCCTGTATAAAAAAATATCCATTTTCCTCCGAATACTTTTTTATGGTGATCTTTCTGCCGAATAAAGCTGAGAAATATGCTGGTACCGCGGAAAGCTAACGAAAGCTTCAAAATCAATAGGAAAAAAACAAAAACTTAATTCAAACGACTACTTTAAAACAAATAGAAGATCTAAAAAAAAAACAAAGACGCACAACAAGTGTTCAACAGAATGTGTGTAAGAAGGAAGAGAAAAAATGAGCTTCTGTCTATGTTTTATTAAACTTATTAAACTGCAACTAACAGTTGCAAAGTACTGAAACATTTATAGCAAAATAGAATAACCAAATATCCTTTAAAAAAACTCCCACTACTCACTAAAGAGTCCACTACCTACAGATGATCACAAAGATTTAAAAGATAATTATTTAACTTGGTCTCACCCTAAAAAGTAGGAACAGAAAGCTAACAACTTTTTTTTTTTGGTACATCTGAAAGGAAAAAGCAAACACTGAGAAAAACTACTCTCTCAAAAAGGACACTCCTAAGGCATCAGCAGCCAAGGTGAGCAAAAGATCTGGAGGCGGAGAAACCCATTCTTGAAGTTCATGGCGAGATCTACTTCCGCGTTTGGCAAGGGAATCAGCAACGCGATTACCTTCCCTTAGAGAATGACACCATAGAATATCCCAATCCCAACCCTTGCAAGCGATGATATCAGCGACAATATTAGCCAAAGGGTGGAACAACCAATCTTTGCTAGAAATCAACCTCAGTGCCTCTAAAGAATCCGACACTACCATTATTTTTCGAAACCCAGCGCGCCAAGCTATCTGCAATCCAGTCCTTATGGCCAGTAACTCGGCCATCATATTCGTCGCAACTCCAATATAGCCAGCAAACCCACGTAGTCAGCGTCCAAAATGATCCCTAAAAACACCTCCAATACCCGCGTCCCCCGGATTATTCAGAGCACTGCCATCAACATTCAAACAGATGTAATTAGGAGTCGGGGCTAGCCATGACACCCATCGTTGAGTCAAGACTGGATCTCTGGGCACATTACCAAAGCACCAACACCAATCTTGTATAGTCACAGAAAGGAGAGACTCTTGGTGGAATTGTGTCCCAGGATTCGCCTCGAAGATATCTTGATTCCGCCCCCACCAAATAATCCATATAGTAGCTAAGAAGATAATATCGCTATTTCGATTGCTACCAGAATCGCAAGGCCGTGAGCTCCATTTCTTAAACCAACCCTCAACTTCAGAGTCCCCCGGATTAAA
Source organism: Erythroxylum havanense (assembly GCA_024752395.1). Lineage (NCBI taxonomy): Eukaryota > Viridiplantae > Streptophyta > Magnoliopsida > Malpighiales > Erythroxylaceae > Erythroxylum > Erythroxylum havanense. The sequence goes on from JANTNU010000003.1 coordinate 25,701,547, forward strand.
GAAATCAGAAGGGAGAACATTATTGAAAGCTTTATACCAGAGATACGATACCTTTCTACAGTCACGAAAAAGATGCATCGGAGTCTCTATCGCACATAAACAACGTCTACAGAGACCATCGCTAGCTAAGTTTCTTACCCATCTTAACTCTTGAGTATGAACTCGTCCGAGACACAGCAACCAAGCCAGAACACGTACTTTCTCGGGTCCTCTAAGTTTCCATACCCAATCACAAGGAAAATTATAAATAGGAACATCCAAATATTCACTCTTGTTAAGGATTCAAAAATAAGCACTGTGCACACTGTATTTACCATTTGGGGACGGACCACAAATCCATCGGTCTGGAACCCTTGCCCAAAGCGAACGATGGATCCGAGGCAAGGAATCTTTAACATCCTCACTTATATGAGTCCGAAGCCTATCCAAATCCCAGTCTCCATTCTGCTGCATAACATCACTAATCGTTAACGCCATATCCTCTTCCGCAATCTCCTCCACCAGTTCTGCCAGCGGGCCTAAGTCACTCCAAGAATCGAACCAGAAGGAGGTGGAATCACCGTCTGACACTCGCCGTTTGAAGCCCCCCCAGAGCTCCTTCAACGATTTCATGAGACTCTGCCACAGAGAGGAACCCTTCAAACCACCCAACCACATCCCCACAGGACGACCATTCGAATAGCGGTTAAGAAGGACTTGGGCCCAATGCTTCTCGGGGTGAGATATCAAGCCCCAAACAAGTTTTCCCAGCATGGAAATATTGATGCTTCTAGAATCCCGCACGCCCAGTCCACCCAATTTCCTTGGCTTTGCAACATTTTTCCAATTCACCAAATGAAGCCCTCTATTACCTGCTTTTGTATTCCAAATAAATCATCGCACTGCTTGATCAATTTTCTCACAAACAAAGTTCGGAAGCCAAGCTGTTTGCATTAAATAGACCGGTAAAGCATTCAAAACAGAGCGAACCATAGTAATACGTCCCCCGCAAGATTCAATTGATTCATCTTCCAAGAAGAAAGTTTAGTATTTACCCTCTCAAGTAGCTCATTATACATGCGACTGTTCCGTTTTCCATTACCCAAAGGGAAGCCAAGATATTTTCCAATATCGGTCGTAGCGCCAATATTTATTAAGTTTTCTAACAAGTTAATTCTATCACGCTGCATACCACCCGACGGAAGCCACTTCGATTTAGAGTCACTCACCTTCATTCCCGATTCTTGACAGAATAATTGTATGATTCGATTTACCTCCTGACCCTGCCTCGGGGTCGCTTTCATACAAAGAAGGACATCATCAGCAAAAAACAGGTGAGAAATATTGACCCCACCTCTTGAACAGGAAATGGGCTTCCATATATTACTAGAAACACTCTCATTAATCAATGCAGCAAATTTCTCCATACATAGAACAAACAAGTAAGGAGAAAGCGGGTCCCCTTGGCGAATACCCCGCTGGGAAGAAAGCTATTAAGCTTTTCCCCATTCCAGAGAACAGACAGCTTAGTGCTCCGAATACAATTCATGACAAGTTTAACGACCCGCTCTGGGAATTTAAAATCAATCAAGGTCCCCTCCAAAAAATCCCAATTAACTCTATCATAGGCTTTCTCAAGGTCCAATTTTATCAACATCGAACCCAGCCGACCCTTGGTTCTCTTTAAATAATGGACCACTTCTCTGGCCAAAATAATATTATCCACCGTACCTCTTCCTGGGATAAAACTACTTTGGAATGGATGAATAATGGTATCCATAAAAGGTCTCAGTCTTTGTACAATCACTTTAGTGATAATTTTATAAGTTACATTACAGAGACTTATTGGCCGAAATTTTGAGATATTCTCCGGGTTATCTTCCTTAGGGATGAGAACAATCAGAGTCTCTGCGATACAGGGATCAATATGCCCGGTCGAGAAAGCTTCCTGGACCATTTTCGTAACCGATCCCCCAATAATATGCCAGTACTTTTTGTAAAAGATCGGTTGGAAGCCATCCGACCCTGGAGATTTGAAGCTGCCCATAGATGGGACGGCCTTCCACACCTCACTACTGGACACTGGTCTATTTAAACTCTCTCTCATACTGTCATCGAGGACCCCATGGTTAAGAGTCAAAGAGCTAACTCCATGACCCTCTGTAGTTCCAAAGAGATCTGTAAAATAATTCTGGACCTCGGATTTAATCATATCGGGATTCTCGCACCAAACGTTACTACCCCTAATTTTTAGCCTGACAATTTTATTTCGCCGATGACGGATAACGGTAGTGGCATGAAAATATTTAGTATTTCGGTCTCCAAAGATCACCTTCTTCTCCCTACTCTTTTGGAACCATAGTAACTCTTCTTGTTTCAGAGTCTGATTATACTCTTTAGTTAACCAGATCTCGAGAAATCGCAAGCCTTCAGAGTCACTTTGAAATCGACTATGTTGGACTCCTTTAATGCGTGCAAGCAAGTGACGCTTCCGTTTGAAAATATTCCTAAATACATTCTTGTTAAAAGCTAGGGCCGCGTTCTCCACAGTTTTTAATGCTGAGCAGGGGTGCACTGAGGGATCCCAAGAGGAGAGGACCACATTCTCAAACCGATTGTCTTCAGTCCAAGCCACCTCAAAGCGAAACGGTTTATTGTGAATCCCACCACCCAAGCCCCCGGTCCTCAAAAGAAAAGGAGCATGGTCAGAATACACCCTAGGAAGATGGGAAATCAGTGCTTCTGGATACAAAAGCCTCCAACTAATATTAGCAACGCCTCTGTCAAGTCTCTGAGCTATCAGGTTGGACGTGTTTCGAACCCAAGTAAATTTTGGTCCGACAAACCCCAAATCAATTAATTCACAAGCCTGCAAATGATTCAGAAATTTTCCGACTCGGATTGGTTGATATGTCCCTCCGACTTTTTCCGATACCGAAGCAACCTCATTCATGTCTCCAATAACTAGCCAAGGGTCCCCACTAGGATAAATGTCGGTAGCTAAATGTCTCCAGAGTTCTTCTCGTTTAGTAGCCACCGGGCTGGCATAAATAGCAGAAAGTCTCCAATTCACTCCATCGCTGAGTCTAACAAACCCAGAAACTGCCTGAGAAGTAATCGTAACATTCGAAAAGTCACATTTGTCTCTTTTCCACACCACCCAAATACCCCCAGACCGGCCTACCGCATTATGAAAGGCATGACCATCAAACCCGATTCTATTCCAGAAAGAAGTTGACTGTTGGAATTGGATCTTTGGTTCGACAATGATCATTAAATCCACCCTATGGATGGACGCAAACTCACTAATGTGTCGACGGGCAATACTGTTACCTGCCCCACGAATATTCCAAGCCATAATATTTAACTGGATCATAACAAATACTAAGATAGAAGGAAGGAGTGAATCGGGAAGAGGCTCTAGAATACACACTGATGTGAGACCCCCTCTGTAACCGTAGCCATATCAGCATCGTCAACCAAATGATGGTTTGCAACAGTTCCATTTTCTCCTCCCGTGATCGGAACCTCAATATTTGGGGGGCGAGGAGGATGATAAGACTCCGCCAGCATAAAACCAGCAGTGGGACCCTTGAAGGTGGAATTAAGAGCCGCAAAAGGCTCAGGCGTCCTTATTAGGTCCCGGTCAACCTCCTCGTATTGTGTTTCAGCCACCACCGTGGTGTCCTTTAGAAAGTCGTCACCTATAATAGGAACCTGCGCTCTCTCTATAAAATCCAGCAAAGTGTCTGACTTTATCTCATGTTGTGGCCCCTTACTTGAGTTACCTGACAAGACCTTCTTAACCAATCTTTTCTTCCGATGGGCTTCATTAGGACTCCTCGGACTACCGCGTCCCTGCACAAAGGACTGCATTCCTGGTGGCTGGAAATTATCCTACTCTTCATCCAGGTGAAGGTCAGCAAACCTGTTAGTAGAAGGGGCTGGTTTCTTGGACGTATTCGTGGCACGCCCACGAATAAAGTTCCTAGTAGTTCTCTTCACTACCATCCAATCGCCATGTCCATTGTGGTTTTCCGGAAAATCCTGTTCTTGCTGCCGATCCTGGGTATCTGCCTCCACATCTATATTACTGGAGTGAGGACCCCTCGGGTAGGCACTTAAGAGGTGTCCATATAATCCACAACCAAAGCAAATTTTGTGAAGACCCTCATATTCTATACGAAATATCTCGCCATCAACCACGATCCGTGGGACAAGAGGCAGGGTTAAATCTAGTTCCACGCAGATTCTAGCAAACTTGCCCCTGTTAGCTTTGAATGTGTTACCATCGAGTTTGATAGGTCGACCAATCACCCCTGCAAAGGTGGTTAAAACTTTAACATCATAGAACTCCATTGGTAATTCCGGAATACGAATCCACACTCTCGCTTTTTCGATCTTAGCCTCCGAGGGTTTAAAACCCAAAATCCAATCCTGCACCACAAGGTAATGATCTTGCACCAACCAAGGACCCTTGGAAAGCGTAGCATTCTTGTCCTCTGGGTTTGAGAATTTCACCAAGAAAAATCCATTCACTAAATCCACAAACTAGTAAAGACTAATTGTAAGTAAGATGCACTAATTTTTAACACTCCCCTTGGTGCATGCTTTTGAAATTCAACTCCAAGTCCAAGAGCACTTATGAAGCTCTCAAACTTAGGCCTTCCTAAAGCCTTTGTAAATATGTCTGCTATTTGATTCTTTGTTGAAACACCATCCACCTTTATCTCTTGATTCAAGACTTTTTCCCGAATAAAGTGGTGATGGGATTCCATATGCTTTGTTCGTCCATGAAAGACTGGATTTGCAGCAAGCTTCATGGCAATTGTCACAAAATATGGTTACTGCATAATCAACCTTGTG
>JANTNU010000003.1:25765812-25788781 GCA_024752395.1 Erythroxylum havanense
AATTGCCATTCCAGTTCTTTACACATTCCATTATAAGTTCCCCACCGGCAATAACAACTTTAAAGTCTCTTCTAAAAATTCGTAAGTCCAATTTGTATTAGTGTGTACTAAGAACGTTGTGGTGTTGCTATTATTGATGAGGATGTGCACTGATTTGCCTTTGTATACTCCAACCATTATCATCTACTTGAAATCCCTTGTTGGCACCCTTAATAAAACCTGCAAATAATCATCAAAATTTGAGTTGAAAAGCAAAACAAAGAAGGTATTGGTGGAATGTGTAGAAGGCTTAGAGAATATTTTACAGCTCAAAAACCATCCAGAGGCAATAGCCTCTTATTTATTGAACAAGGTACATATCTGTTATAGCGTTTTGGAATTTAATAATTTGACTGATAGCTTTATTTCACGTCTCAATCTTTTAAGAAAGAATTCAACTTAATATGGCTCAACAAGTAGGAGTCTAATAGAAAACCCAATAAATAATCTCTTAAGCTCCCAGTTTCATGTAAATCTTTCAAGAATTTTGAGTAACAGAATACCTATTAAATAGAGTACACTTTTAGTTTAATGCAAATCTTTCAAGTCATTTAAGATTTCTTGTCCAAACTTTTTAAGTAATGACTACCAAATATTCACTTCTTATCGAGTCCTCCAAAGTCAGCATGTGCCTCAAAAGTAATTAGCATTATTTCCAGCACAAGAGTACCAACCATCCTAAGTAGATCATAAAAAAATTGTCCAATTATGCACATATGACCGGTTAAATAAAAGACATTTGAGTTTACCATATCATGTTAACTTGTGCCGTGGACACCCGTTGTTCCGTATTGATTTGACGCCTTTTACCTTCGATGTTAAGGTGGCTCGTTGAGACTACAGACTATGCACTCATTAATTGTCCCTACTTCATTTGCGCCTCATGTCGTGCCTTGAACATTGCTTTTTGCTTCCTATAACCAGTGCTTGAGCTACACTTTTTATGTCGCTTGCGTCTTCTTCAGCCATATTCAATGGAGAATTAGAATTTTCACCTAGCAACATCGAGCTCTCCCACCGCCCGCCTAATGCACAAATGGAAGAGAGGACAAGTGGAAGGCGAGAGAGAAAGAAGGAATAGATAGAGAGTATCATGTACTTTTTCAACCAGCAAGCATAGCTGGCTCATATATTCGTTGAGGACAACTGTTACTAACGGTAAAACTGAATGTGCCAACATTAAGTCAAGGATAAGTTGCCATCTGCCCAAGTTTGATAAATGATGCAACGACAAGGTTTTATAGTGAAACCAAAGAAAAGAACGCGTCTTCCTCCTTGAAGCAGAAAGCCGTGGCAGATAAATTATTAAGTGTTAGTCTCTGAAGCACTAGCTGAAAAGGGAAAGAATCTTGACAACAGATTAATGGATAAATGCAGCAACAGCAATCCCCGAAATTTGATAAATAAAAACCATGGGCGCCTGCCAAGCAACCCCATAAATTAACCGCACATGATAAAAACCAACTATAGTCTCAGAAACAAACCAAACGCTAAACAAAATAAAAAGGAGAAACAAAAGACATTGAGATGAGATAGCTCCTATCTTACAAATTTCTGACAATAAATAATGCTAAGTGTTCTATGCTAACTTCAACTCAAGATCTTGATTAATCACCTCTTGGCAAACACCCCTCCTTTACAGGAACTTTTTGAGTCTCAGAGCCAAAAGGGCCTCCGTTTGCAATATTTTTAGTTGTTTGTCAAACTATGCACAGTGTCTGGAACACTTTGACGCAAGAAACATTGTATGAGAACCGCCATCGAGCTTTCAGATCCCCTTCTACCAAGGTCTACGTCTCCTAATACCCCATCCAAAGAATAATGATCCATGCAGTGTTTCCGTTTCTCCTTGTGCACCTTCAACAAGGCCGCCATAATAAATGAAGCTAAAATAGCTGACAAAAAACATATCCTAGTATGATTAAGTAGACATGACTTCCTGTGACTGAGGTTGTCATCTCCAAACATTATTTTCACAGCCTAAGTAACAGAAATTAAAGCACTAATCCCCAAAAATTCTCATATCAAGACTCGCAAGTATTTCATGGAATTAGATAAGAGCTTCAGAATTTGTCGGATAGTACATATAATTTTCACATAAAATGGATCAATATTACTGCATTAACATTATGACTAACAAAGATGGGGCTGTCATATTGCTGACTCTAAAGAGATCACTCCTCTCCATAACAAGAGTTGCACAATTTAGGAATAGCAGCTCAATAGTCATATTTAAGCATTTTTTTAACTCATAGTCACATCTAGGTACAGAGCAATTTGATACCAATGGACAGAGTCATTATAGTATCTACAGTATAGCATACACGAACTAATTTCCCTATTCAGAAAGTATGTATCAGTGTATAACTTGCATAATATGGCATGGTCCAGGAAAAAATACTCGAGGACTAAACCGACAACTAAAGGAAACAGTAAAAAATGTAAATGGCTTGCCTGATTGAGCTCAGAATGGAGCCTCGAGTGATTCATCCCAAACTTCTGCACTTCCATTTGAAGCATCTTCAACATCTTCTTCCATTGAAAGCCTAATATATTCTCTATGGGCAAAGCGATCCCATTCTGTCAACGTTGGATTCTCTCGCTCCTGTTTTCCCACAATACCATCAAGGCTTTGTTACAAACAGCAAAGATAAAGTTTACAACAGTTTCAAATTTGTTGAAACTGAGCATAAGCATAAATTGATTTCTGAAATATACCTGACGAATCAGAAAAGGATCACGAGTTTCAAAGGCCATAAATTTATTAAGGTTGAAAAGTATGTTGAAAACACTTCCCGAAAGTTTACAACCTTTCAGGTCACGTAGTGTAATGTAGCTCTCATTCTGCATGCAGAAAAACTCCAGTAGTTAAAATCACAAAACACTTGCATAGAGAATGGGTCTTAAGCAATGTTGTAGAAAATAGGCCCCCAATAGTCAGGTTCAGTATGTATCTCTAAAAATATGAACTGTATTTGTCACACAACTGCACCTCAATATTGTATTGAAGACACATAGAATTAAATTCAGACATACAAGAAAACTCTTATCATGCAGTAAACTGCAGCACACATTTTAATTATGCCTATGAACATTGTGTTGGGAGGCAGTAATATTACAGATGGCTGCTAGAAGCTTTCTCCACCCAAACATGCTTCCATGTATAATTTAAAACATTAAAGGAAGCATCGAACTACCAGTAAAATCACGAAATGCTAAAGGCAAACCTCTGGTCCAATCATATCAATTATCTGGCAAAGTATATCTTCAAAGAGCACAGGCTCTTGAGCCATGCATTCCATGCGATGCAACTGCTCCTCATAAAAGAACTGCATCTCATTACGTGTGAGAACTCCATTTCCATCCAAATCTATGCACTTGAACCTGAGACAAAATAGAACAATAAGGAATGAAGGGACACGTATTTATCCTCTTTAACCTTTCTTCTACATTTCCTTTACCCAGTGTCTTTCCTCAAACATCAGATTTCATGAAATTATACTTGTTCCCCAGGAAACTGCATGTTCAGAAATTTGAACATGCAATTACTCTTCATATAGCTTTTAACTTCATAATTCTTCCGATGTCATTAGTAACCAATGCAAGCGAAATAAACAGAGAAATCTTTCAGTCAACAGAATAAGACAACTAACTGTACCAGTACTCAAGACTAGGCTCAGATGACTTGTCCTCTTCAGATAGTATGAAGTAAACAAAATCTTCATATCCCATCTTCCCTTCAACCTTACTTGTAAATTTTCGCGGAATCTGGCATAAATGTTAAACCATATAAATTAACATGATTTCAGATATTTTAGTAATGGGATCATACAAGTTTCATAGAAATAGAACCATCTGCAAACAAGAGGTAAATAATGTTGTCTTCGAGAAGAAAACCAAGATTTGATTAGCACAAACCTGAGAAAATATTCTATCCACAATCCGGTAGGTAAGTGCATGATTACCATATCTAATAAGGTTCTCCTTGTCTATCAGGAAATCATGATCTGTATCCAGCTCCCAAAACTTGCAGTATATCACATAAAAGTGTTCATAAGAGAAGTACCTGAAAACAGTATGTGCTAGTGAAGTTATGATTAAAAGGGCAAACCAAAAAAACAAAAAAAGCAACAAGCATCATGTCTCAGCTCAAACAAAAGTCTATCCAACATCTCTAGGAGACATGTCTACCTCAGAACTTTATTGATGTCTTCCTCTTCGTCTGCATATTGCATTGCATCAATTATGTTTCCACGTTTCAACTCCCTGAGGGTAAGATGACCATTTCCAGATCTATTTATGTAGTAAAATATTCTGTATATTACAGTTTCAGCTGAACATTACAGAGAAAAATAGTTAGGCCTCCATCAAATGCAAATATCATTGTTTTCTCAAAAAGATGAACAACAATCTGTAGTTCAAAGCTCTAGATTTTGAAGTTATATGCTTAGGTTTAGAATATTTCATGTTATAAAGATTCTTTTCCAGCAGCTGCAAACAGTAGTTGCATTCAGCAAAAGACTCAATTACATTTTCCTTTTAAATCAACAGGAAAAACAATATAACTGGAGATCAATGACAAACCAGATTTTGATTAAAAAAAATATAACAACTAGGACAATAAGCAAATATTTCACATTAGAACAATTCAAACAGGACGCCACAGCTGAATTAAGGAAGGAATCAATCTTATTTCATTGTGATTGTGGACTAAAAGAAGGATGCGTTACAACCATACAGCCAAACACAAAGAACAGATGGTTCATATTCTGGGGTACAAACAACCCATGACAGTCAGATTACTGTTACAGCTCACTTGCTCAAATAGATAAATAATTAAATGAGTCAAGTTCAACCAAAGTTGTGCTATGAACAACTTCATCTATAAGCTTGATTAGAGACTTCTAAAAATCATCTAGAAATTTGTTTTCAGCTCTTGTAAAGCTCAATTCCTTTCCTTTTCGTACTCTTAAGTCGCCATTTTTTTAACAAGTCAAACACAACCTTGACATTGCTTGAGTCATATAAATCATCTCTAGGAAAAACATGATTGATAATTTTTACCCTTATATTGATCTCCAAGCCAACTCAAGTTAAGAAAATAAACGAGAAATTAGAAGAATCAAGCCCAAGCTTGTAAAAAAAAATTCAAGCCCTTGAGTTCAAGAAAATATTTAATGAATTTATCCTAGATAGAGCAAAACTCAACTCGGCAATTGCACCACAATGAATTCATACATTTATACTTTGGAGTTGTAACAAGGAATGTGGCAATTGCTTACAACCTTATCCATCAAGGCATCCACGCTAGGCTAGCCAAAACATTAAAAAATGACTAAACACAAAATTGGAATACTGCACCAACATTCTCAATACCACAATTACACCTCAGGATTTTGAGTATATGTCATCTTATGCTTATCATATAAAACTTTCCATTTCTGTACAAAGATCTGCACAATGCATTTTATTCTAAAATTTCAACAAGTACCAAATCCTACTCTGGCACAAGTTTATGCTCCAAAATAATAGAGCTCAAATCCTTGTAATTAGTAGCATTCCATAGATGATACATCATCTTAAAATGGCAAACTATAAATTAGTAGCATCTAAAAGACCAATCACTAAGTGTCATTATTTACAAAATCCAATATACTTTAAACATTAATATATGTTACGACTCGCCCAACATGCAAAAACATATAATTAGACTGTTTGCTGGCATAGGCAGCCAATGAACCCCAAAGAGGTTGTCTACCTGAAAGAAAATTTTAAACTGTAGTTTAGACGCTTTACCTAAGACTACACTTGTGCCCCGCACTGCTCTCGACCCAAAGTAAATAAAAAAAAAAAGAAAATTATTGAAAGCCCAAAGACATGATGACATATAGTTACAACCATAATCACTTTTGTTTTGCAAATGGTTGAAAAAAAAGTCATCACTGATTAAGATCAATAACAACTAATCTAGAAAATTCAAATACAGCAACAGCAACAAGAAAAAGAATTCTTGTTTTATATCAGGAACCTTGTAATCAGTATTGCGTTGCAACAAAGTTAAATAGTTTATAGAAGGCATAGAACAAACCATATCTTTCCTGAAACTCTGGAGTACTTTGTAAGAATTCCAATCCAGGATGGGTAGCCAACAGTTCCCGAAGCACAGGTTTGAAATCTTCCTGTAATCAACTTGAAATGAATTATTAATCATGTTAAAAGAGTATTGTGACAACAAATATCAAAACATATTTTCGATTTCGAACTTAGTATCTGAACAATTCAATATAACGCATTGATGCACACCATGTAATGAACAACACAAGCAACAGAAGAAACACACCTGGGTAAGGTACTTGAGATCAGGTTGCTTCAGAATTGTATATATCTGGGTCGCTATATCCATTGTCAGCATGTTTCGATTTATCCAGTAATCAACAAAAGCATCCCTACAAGCAAACGACATGAACATTTGGACAATGCTATATGTACAAAGGCAAAGCCACCAATTAGCAAATACAAAGCAAACTAGGAATACTGCTTTATATCTCAATTGGTTCATAACAGGTTATGTTTCAAACTTGTGACACTTGCAATTAGACATCAGCCTATGTGAAAAATAAGGATCTCTACTGATGCTTTCCTTAGCATAGGGCACAGTATAAGAATTGTCCTAGTCCTCAACAATTCTCATCTTAATCAATTCAGTACTAGAACAAAACCAAGCTGATATATTACCGCAACCAGGTAGCATCAGTGATTTGTCAGTATACAAGGTTATAGGAAATTCGCTCTAGATTTCAAGCTAGTCAAAATCAGTGAATTTTCACAGATATAACAGAGCTTTAGAATTAAGTAGTCAGAACCCAATATCAGCCTACCTCCAAAACTTAACTGGATCCTGAGTTGGAGAATAAAATTGAGACTCCCTGTAGTAACTTTTGAAAAGATCTAACATAAAATTATCAAGTCAACAACCCATCTCTTCAGCACAATTTGCTAAACTTTCATAAAATGATATAACCACCCAGCTTCAGAAATTGTCACTCACAGCATCAGTAGCATTTTACTCATAAAAGATATCATATTCTTCCAAATGGATAGGGAAAAAACTTGTTTATAATAGTAATGAAATCGACAAGTCATAATTAAGACACTCATCAAGAAAACTGCATACATTATCAATTATACAGCTTGAAAACTATGTTTGCAAAGTAAGACACTGTACCTCGTAACAAATCCAGTACCATTCACATCGATCTTTCTGAAAAGAGCAGTGCAGAAGAATGATGGTAGCTTGCAGATTTCCTTGGTGACTGTTTTGAATTCTGAAACAGAATGCAAAGTTCAGATGAGTTCATGATATATCATACGTGGTGATGCAATATGCACATCTCACCATGTATCTGCAGTCCATCTTGGCGTCCATAGAAAAAGTGATTGATCATGAACAAGGACTGTTCTTTCAATTCATTTGGCGGTGGAGGACCGTTTCGGAAGTAAAACTGCAAGAATTGAGAGAAACAATTTTCATCAATCCTTGTCTCAATTAAGTAATTTGAGCATCAGAGGAAGGAGGTACCAACAAATGGATAGATATTTCACAACTCAGTCAAAGATCTTGAAACAGGGAAAAAAAATCGAACCTGAGGTATGACTTCCTTTACAGGCTCACTAACTACTTTTAAAGGAGAACCTAAATTAGAAGGGCCAACCCTTTGCTTCGTTATACGTGGAGAACCAGAAGTACTTCTAGGTGAAAGAGGAGGCGTGCTCCCCGATGGAAACATGGAAGGTAAGGAATTGCTTGTGGCTGCATTTGTGCTAGAAGAGTTACAAGTGACATTCAAGGGAGCGCCTGTTTTGGCATCATTAAGCAACGAAATGACCTATAAAAAGGAAAATCAATGAATAAGTAGCCATATCATCCACGGAATAAACTCATTTTCCAAGAGAAACATCACTTTCAAGAAATTCTCATAAGGAACATAAGAAACCAATCAACAAAGTAAGAAATGGGCCATAAAAAAAATTTCTCATCCTACAAATCTCAACATATGCAGATCCATACACAAAGTCTTCATCGATGATTGAAGGGATCAAATGGCTAAATCATGTAGCCAAAAAGATTGTTTCAAAGTGGAAAATGAGCACAATCTTTCTGACTACATGCAGTTAGGGTTTCTCGCATCCCAAGAGCGGAATTACTTTTGGCACCACAGCCAACATGCATTATTAAGGGTGCTAATTTGTTAAAAACAGAAAAAAGAAAAGCTGGAACTCTTCCAAACAGAAATATTTGACGCCAAAAACACAGTTTCGATAAAAGCTGCCACTTCTGCAACTTCATAAAGCTCCTCTTCAGTCATCTATTCAATTCCGTTCCTCCAACTAACACGTTGAAATTGCTCATCAGTTCCCTTAATAACAATCCACACTAAATAGCGTCTTCAGGACATTAAACAATCACCCAGTAACTGAATCATTCACAAAAATATAAAACTTGTCGAAATCTGAGACAGCGCCGAACGATAACATAATGCGAGTCATTATTCGTTAAAAAAAAGGAAATTAAAAAACAAACCAGGCGGTTAGCGTCAGGAAGCGCAAGCCACTGCTCAAAGAGCTGCTGAGCAAAGTCAGGATAGGATTTGAAGGCCAACGGAGCAACCTCTGGCAACTGAAGCAAATCGGCGTCGAAAATCGCCACATCTCCGACAACACCGGTGCTCGCCTCCATGCCTAATAATGCCAAATCGGACCAAGCCAAACATATAGATCGCCTCAAGCCCTAGGTTTCGGTAACAAGAACTCGGCCAACAGCTTGATCGAATGAAATTCTAAGCTCTTTAATCAATTGAATAACAAACGATTTACAGCGATGGTGAATCTCAGATTCGGAGCACCAGAAGAACGAGCAACCCTAGATCTTCCGCGGAAACGAGGGAATTAGTGGTTTGGATGTGGATTTTTGAGGGGAAGAGAAGTGATTGGGAAGCGAGAAAATGAAGGAAAATGCGGGAAATGAGCGAAGGATGCGAATGAAAGGACGGAGGATTAGCTGTGAGATTAGAGCAAAGAGTCGGGAGAAAGAAAAGAGTAATTTTTGATAAAAATGACACCTGAAAATGGTGAACTAAAGCGGAAAGGACACGTGTCCCGTCCCTTACGTCTTTTTTTCCTTTTTATTTTCCCCTATTATGAATTTTTTATGTGCTTCAAAGACTAGTTTGATTCTTAATATTTTTTTCTCTCCTTTTATTTATTTATTTACTGAAACAAGTTAACAATTTGGTAGGGAAACAAATGTCTGTTCGAGTCGAACTATAAAGTCAACACAAATTTCAAAGACTGCACCGTCCGCGGAGTGAACTCAACTTTCATTTAACATCTTAATTTATAAAGTCGATTTTATGGACTGAATCAAAGCTGCCTTTAGATTTTTACCAATAAAATCATGTCACCAAGATTGCGTCTTTCCAGAGTTAGTGATGATCCGATGTAAATGTTTATATGCATCTGAGCAAAATCATGTCCAAGTCCACAGCTGTTTCTATCTTGCAGTTATAAGCAATGTTTGACAGTGAGGTATATCTATTTTGAAGCTTAAGATTACAAGTAATGTCTAGCCATTCTTACTGCACACGCTTTCTTTCTCTTCAAGACTTTAAACAACTCTATTAGAAGGAGGAGTGAGTAAAAATTTGTATTTGGTGTCTACATTTCTTGCAAAGAAGACATCTTTCGGGAGTAGGCCCGTAGAAACAAAATCATGTGTAAACTTTCCTAGGAGGAAAAGTAAGTAACTCGTCTTCATCTTTGTGTTCATCGCTTTCGTTTGTCTGTGCCAATAGTGAGGTTCTCCAAGCTCCGAATCTGGTCATCATGAGCCGCCGCAACTTGGGAATGTGATGCTACTTTGGATTCAGCTCCAGAATGGATTCTTTGGGTGGTGGAGAGAGTGCTACTGTTTGTGAAGAGCCAGCTTGATCGACTGTCACTAGGCGCGACAGTAGAACTTAGCCTACTGCTTGAAGCAACGGCCTTCCTGGACAAATTGCCATTTCGGGAGGAAGAAGTACTACGGCCTCTCTCTAACTCAGCATGCTGGAAAAGGATTAAGATATGTAAACAGTGGTATAGACTAGGAGCCCTAAAGCTCTGAAGCTAAAAACCTGTCCGAGTCACTAAGGGTGCAGAAATCATTTTTATTTACTTACTGCGTCTCTAGACAATGTTGCATCTTCTGATGTTCTATACTTGGCACGATCACCATGAAGCCCAGAAGCAGAAGAATTTCTCCTGCTGAGGAATTCAGTTGTACCTGAAGGTCTGTCATGGGAGTCTTGTCCTGCAATAAACAACAAAAAAAAGAGCAAAGAATTGAGTATTCTGAAAGAGGAAGGAGAAGCTGTTGCGAAAATCAATCCTGGTGAAAAGGACTCTCAGAAGGATCATAAACTTGGGGGTTATTGGCGAAAATCATACTGACTAGCTCATACCAAGAAGTTGATTGTATATTTCAATATAGATGCTTCTATCCACAGTATGCACAGTTCAAATATATCAACATCACAGGCTCAATATTCCTCTGTATATCTTCCTATCTTGAGAAGGGACATACCCGGAGCCTTTTCTGTTTTCTCAAGAGGAGGTCGGGGTCTTGAACCTGTTCTGCCACCTTGATGCTGAAACAGACACAAGTTATCCAGAAGAAGAAGTTGAAAGAAAACTACATTACAGATATGAAGCACGTACCCGTTGCCTAGAACTGGAACCAATTTGGGGATACTTCAATATTGTCCAGTCAAATACATAGTCAAATTGATATCCTGCACAACAAACCCTGTTACAAACTCAGACAAGGCCAATCATCTGATAGCCTAATTGATATTCTGCACAACAAACCCTGTTACAAACTCAGACAAGGCCAATCATCTGATAGCCTAAATACCATGCCCTTTTCTTATACCCATTCTGAGCTATCAAAGACGGAAAGCTAGTAATTGCTACTATGAGGCAGGAAGAGTAGCTAATTATCAGAACAAATTATTTTATACCGCCTAACCATATTAAATTTTACCTTCTCGAACAAATAAATCTCGAAAAAGCCTCTTCAGGTATGAATAATCTGGCTTATCTTCAAATCTTAATGATCGACAATAGTGAAAGAATGATATAAATTCTGATGGATATGACTTGCAAAGAGCCTGAGAAAAACATACACATTTAAAGTCATAAATACAGAACGAGTTGTATATGATAAGATCTAGCTAAAGTAAAGATGCCAAAGAAACAAGTGTAGCATTAGATATTCTTGCAAGTCAATAACTAAAAGGATTAGTCTGCTTTAAGTATACTTCTGTATTAGATGTAATCATCAGTCTGTCAGTTTGAAAATTGCGATACCTCAATAGGAGTTAGCATCTTTTTTTCACTGATTTTATCATACTTCTGCTTTTTCGTCCCTGCTTTAAGGCCCTGCCAAGGAAGGCTGATGCCAAAAATACATAAATTTAGATGAAATGCTCCAAATGAGCTACTGCAATGAATTTATGGATAATAAATGCTCCAACAGACTTTTAAATATAGCTAGCATAATAATCTTTCTTTTTCCAACCTTCCCCTTAGGAAATACATGAGAACATAACCAAGAGATTCCAAGTCATCTCTTCTGCTTTGTTCTGCATAGAAAAGAAAAGTGTATGTTTAATTGAAGCAA
This sequence comes from Erythroxylum havanense, assembly GCA_024752395.1. Lineage (NCBI taxonomy): Eukaryota > Viridiplantae > Streptophyta > Magnoliopsida > Malpighiales > Erythroxylaceae > Erythroxylum > Erythroxylum havanense. Next base: position 25,777,571 of record JANTNU010000003.1, read on the forward strand.
GTGTAACTTAGAGCTGAAATTCCTCAATTAATCAAAACCCCAATAAGAAATCACTCCACCCACCAACTCCAAGGTGAGTGTTAATACTAGCATAACGAGCTGTGCCTGTAAGATTCTTGTTTTCCCTGCGATAGTACATGAAACCCAGAGCTAAGTAAGCAATCAGTCCTATCTTTAGTTATGCTTCAAAATACGAAATAATGCAAACCAGCATCTTTGATAAAGCATCAATCACACAAAGTGAAAACACTCCTAGGATTTGAACTCTGGTAGAAGAGGAGGCTTTTAAGCCTCTCTTCCATTGAACCACTAAGGACCAATAGAGTATTCAATACAGTTTGACAAGGAAAATTACAACATCAGATTTTTCAAAATAACTTTCCATGAGAGCCAGCCAAGCTCAAAACATCTAATGGAAGATACTCAGCAACATGCTTTTTGGCCTTGCAAATTACACATGCTTCACATGCAACTCTAAAGCTTAACCTGTTAGTTTAGGTTCGCTAGCAATACTATGTCTTTGACAAAACTAGCTGAAAACCTACCATGCAATAGAAAATGGTTATAATGCAATACAATGAAAGCATAGGTAATACCTATATGGTATGTGTTTATGAGTTTGAAGATCCTTGTACTTTTTTGCAAGGCCATAATCAATGATGTAAACCTGTTACACAACCAACAAGAAATAAGTTGCTGCATTCTGATTAAGAAAAAAAAAATCTCATATAGAAACGATCTGGAATACTGTGAGGCTACACTCATTACCAGGAAACTAGATGAAGAATGAAAACAACTGACATGTTCTAAAGCATCAAAACATGTCAAGAAATTCATGAACTTCCCTCCGCATTTCATTCAGCAATTGCATAAAGGCCCAAATATTCCATAATCCCACATGTCCAAGATATATGTGGTCAGTAAATGATCTCATATGCTATTGATTGAAAAATAAAAACATGGATTTCAATTACCATTTCCTATGTTTCCACTTTTAAGCTTGGGTTGCTTGACATGTCATAACACTGTATCTGTTTGTTTAATATGCTTACATTTCAGGATGCGAACATTAACACATGACAGACTGAAGTGGGATCATCTATAAGGCAATCAAACTCCAGTTCATATATAATGGAATTGCTGCATGAGTCTTTACCTGATTGGCTTTTCGTCCTAATCCCATGAGAAAGTTATCAGGCTTTATATCACGGTGAAGAAATGCTCTTGAGTGCATATACTCGACTCTGTTAATCTAAAGAGAAATATAAAATTTAAAATATAAATATTACGGCGGTGCTTATTTAGCTATAGAAATAACTACCATAAGAGAGAGGTATGTCCGTACCAACTGATCAGCAAGCATCAATACTGTTTTCAGAGAAAACTTCCGGTTGCAATAGTTGAACAAGTCTTCAAGACTTGGCCCTAGGAGGTCAATAACCATGCAATTGTACTCACCCTCAACTCCGAACCATTTTAGCTCAGGGATTCCCGCTTAGAAAGAATAAGAAAGTTAATCAGCAAAAAGTGGAAATAAGCATCAGTTCAATGTATTTCTAGTTTTTTTTAATCACAATTTAATCTCAGCAAAGCAAGAGATCAAGAACTCACTCCCTCCTTGAAGAAGCATGTAAACTTTAGATTCATAGTGAAGCTGAGGGTGCTTCGTCTTCACAGGTTCCTTAAAATTGACAGAAAATGAAACAGATCACTAAAAGTTTGAGAAGATCCAAGCAATTCCAAGATAATACCAAAAACTTAATCATAGCCACCTCTCAAAGTTTGGTTTTTCCATACAGCCCCTGAAGTCTCAAAATTCCAGCTTCAATTAAATTATTCTTGCACACATGGTTATTCCAAGTTATACGCCATTAATCCATTAAACCAAATCCTTGAAAACATGTCCAACAGTTTAGCTTTTGTGTATTTCTTATAGACACGGACACAATTGTATTGATGATAATTTTTTTCCTTAAATATATTGTTAAATTCCCCTCACAAGAACCAACATTATTCCAGAAGGAAGATAATGAGCTTACAAAAATGAGGTGAAAGATGCTGCTAATTCAAAGTAATTTTTGCATATGCAGAGGCTTATTATTAGCCAACGGCTGGATTTACCAGACAGAGAATCACCAATTAATAGAACACCCAGATTACAAATTTAAATCAAGCTTTTGGTCCCCTTACCAGCTTTATTCCAACTTCCTCTCCACTCTGTATATTAACACCTGTATGGAATCAGAAACAAATAACTTCATGATTGTCTTTTTTTTTTTTTTACAAAGGAACTTCATGATTTCTTGATTGTATGCAATGTGATAGAATTGGGTTAATGAATGGACAAACAACTCACCAAGATATAGCTCCCCAAAAGATCCACCACCGATTTTCCGCCCCATTTTGAATTTTCCTCCAACGATATGATCCATGATTGGAATTTGACTCTCACCAAATTGCAAAAACAACTTAAAATAGCAATATCTTTCAAAACCTCTATCAGTAATAGAGAAAAAGAAATGGCAGGGCGAATCTACAATTTGAACATATGAATATAAAGAACAAAAAGAAAACGAAAAAGAAGAATGAGGAAGGAAAAAAATTACAAAAGAAGAGATTTAATCGAAAAAAGTGCAAAATTATCATGAATGGACCACATTGGCATGGAAACCATCAACTCGGAAATAAAAGAATTGTGGTGGGATTAATCAAAACAAACATTGGAATGGTGGAAAGCTTCCATCTTTCTTGAAGCTTTTGACCTTAACATAAACGAAACCAGAAAGAAGAAAGTAGAAAGTAGAAAAAGACAAAAAAAAAAAAAAGAGGAAAGATGGTTGCTTTCCTAATCACAAGGAAACGAGTTTCATTCTCTTCTCTTTCTATTTTTAAGCAAAATCACTCTTTCTCTCTCTATGCTATTCACGGTTGAGGAAGCCGGCCTCAATTCATGCACGTGCCTGAGCCCTGGCACGTGACATAGCACATTTTGAGTGATACAGATTCCTCACGTTCTTTGTCTCTGTCTTTCTCTGTCCGAAACCCTCCTCACCACTTCATCAATCTGCAATCAACAACTCTTTGAATACTTACATGAGGTTCGACTCTCGAAATACCCATTCTTTTACACTAGCTTTTCGCTTTCACCGACATGGGAAACCGACGAATTTTTTGAATTTCCCATAGTTGAGGAATCGTTGTCGTTCCACGGTAACTATGTTTCTTTGAGCACTGTTTTCGTAATTCTTTATTCTTATTATTTAAGAGAGCAACCATATTTGTTCCCTCACAGATTCTGGCGTTTTCAAAAGGTCAACTTGATCCTGACTTTTGACTCCGGATTGAACCCAGATGAGTGGCGAAGATACTTTCTCAGGTTCTGATTTGTTAAACCAATTTGAGCTCATTTTGGAGTCTGATCCACTAATGTAAGTGTTTCTTTACTACTTTAGGACTCTTGTGTACTTGCTGTTATTAGAAGCATTAGTAGAGAATGCAATTCTAAAATGGTTATTTCGGCTAGTGAACTTTTATTCCTTAGCATTTTGGTTCAAGACAAACACTAAACTGTGAAATGTGCTGTTCTAAGTAACCTCCTCAGAATCTTTCACTATTTTCTTTCAAATGTCCCAAAAAATGCTAATTTGCTTTTTAAAGATTATTGGATATTGTGCCAGTGGTGGACCATGACTTCTTTTATAATCTTTCAAATCTGATAAAGGTAATTACTTTCATAGAATCTTTCATGTGTTTCTGAAATTCGAAATGGTTTTATTGTTCATTCGTGGTCGTATGTTGCTGTTGTTTCTGTTGCTACTTGTTTCTTGACTTTATCGTATTTTGATACAGTGATGAAGTTGGATTCATTCACCCATTGCAATTTGAGCTATTAAATTCAGAAGCAGGCTCCTCCTTTTCTGAGACACACATCGGTGACTCGAAAGAAGAGAATCCAAAATTTTGGATTAGAGATCATAAATTGGGAATTTCAACCCATCTTCTTTTTCAGTTATATATGGCAGCTAAAGATGCGTTTACAAGGGCACTTGCACAATATAGAACATTAGAGGGCAGATATAATGCGTCTTCATCTTCACTGGACACTCTTGAAAGTGAGGTCATGAAGCATAGCAAGTCAATCTTATTGTTAAGCTGTGATTTTGGTACTGCATGGAATTCTAGGTATTCCTTATCCGAAATCTGTTCTATATGGAACTTACATGAATTTGTATGCATTTTCTTTGATCATCTATTCTTAAAAGCTGTCAAGCATTTTTTATTATTTCCCGCTTAGTTATCTTTTAAAGCACTAATTATACCATTTTCTTTTGTTCATTTTAAATAGTTTAAATTTGATGTGATTATTTTGCTTTTGCTTGCAAGGAGGCATGTTATGCTGTTTTCCTTGTTAATTATTTGTGTGATGTTGTTAAATGTGCTCTTATTAGCCTTTTTGGCCCCCCTAAACATTGAAGTCTTCTCATAATGAGAAATTTGATAATTTCTTGATGAATGCAATGTGGCCTTTGGCTACTGTAGAAGGCATACTCAAGAGTATGGTTTATTTCTCTATAATTTTATGGTGTAAAGAGGTACAGATATTTACACAAACATCTGTAAATATGATAATATACTTATGGTTATTGATCAGTATTGATTCTCCTAATCATAAGGGATGATCTTCAGGGATAACTATTCTAATAGCTACAAATTAGTAAAGATCAAGGGGTTTAGGTTGCTTATTCCTAACAAACATTTGGATGACAGACGACACGTTGGACTGCTAAGTTGCTCAGATAATGTCATGTGAATTAGGACAATTTGAAAGGACAAACTTTGAGGGCCTATTTCGTCTTGTAATATCAAATGAATTGCATCTAGGTTTCTCTGTAGGGTCTAATGATCAACCATTAATGTTATCCTCAATGGAGACCTAAGCCTTGGCCTAGAAAAAAGTAGGCCCTTGCTCAACCCCCCACAAGCAGAAGTTGAGTACACAAACAACCTACAAGTTCAATGTGTTCAAGTTGTCACTATCACATGTTTCAGGATACATTCAGCCCAAAAAGTTTGAACTGTTGGGTGTTTGTCAGGACTATATCATATTGCAAGTTAATCCATCATTATTAACCAAACTATGTGTTGAAGCATACTTATTAGTCACTTGGTCACAGGAAACTGATAGTTTCAAAGAAGCAGCAGCTTTCTGTGTTTATTGATGAACTTTCCCTCTCAGCCCTTGTTCTTTCATATTCACCTAAAAGCGAACAAGCATGGTGCCACAGGTAATATTTTCATTTTTCACATGCATGTATGAAAGGCTTCAAACTGTTTCTTCTTTAATGTTGTTTAAGAAATGACTCTTATCATCTTCTACTATTAACAGGCGGTGGGTAATAAAGATGGTTGCAGAAAAATGCTCGACACTGGAAGAGATTATAGGGAAAGAATCAAAGCTAGTGCAGAAAATAGCCGAGGTTTAAAAACTCAGTCAGGAACTGCATACTTTGAGTTAAATAAGGTTTAGATACTTTTCAGTGTAAAATTTCATCAAATTTTTGAGAGTTCCATTTTGTAAATTTGTTTCTGGTTAGGATATCACCTTTAATTTATATAATTAGGGAACTTTTAATGGGGAATGTTCTGCACAATTATAGCTGTTGATTTATTATTTAATGAGCTTGTGGAGCCACATTGCATGCAGTTCCTGATTCTGGGCTCATATAGCACCATATTTGTTAAACATTCTCTGCATCAAGCAAAATGAGCAAGGAGAGCTTGTCTTTCATGAGGTCTCTTAGTGTTTGTTGTTAACTTTGTGCAGAGATCTAAAATGAATTATCGCGCGTGGAACCACCGTTGCTGGTTAGTTACATACATGACAAGAGAACAGGTTATTTTCTATGATTATCTTGTCTGTGCTTTTGATTAAAGCCTAGCCAGTCATGAATCTCTTTTGACTAAAGCCTAGCCAGTCATGAATCTTCATTTAAAAGCTGATGATAGTTACTTGCATATAAGCTTCATTTCTTTCTTGTTTCTGCTTCCAATTAGTTTCCCTTTGGTGAGTTTCATACTAGTCTTGGAAAATTGTTGTCCTTCAGTTCCTTTACTCTAATTTTGCTAGTTATATATGTTGGCTTGTTCAGGTGCTAGATGAGTTGAAGAAATCTAGAGATTGGGCTCGGTTACATGTTACTGATAATTCATGCTTTCATTTCCGCACGGTGAGTTTTTCAGAAACATTTGAATCTGGTATTAAAGGACAAAGAGGATAGGGGAGGGGTGGACAACAAACAACCAAAGTGATGCCAATCAATCTAGTTCATACCAGATGTGTCATCTGGTTATCTTTCTTCTGTTTATTGCCTGTACTTAGATGCTTCTAGCATTACCCAGTGTTCAATTTCAAGATACTTTCTGTGGTAATTTATAAAAATAGCAGGCCTTTTATAAATTTGTCTGAATTTTTCAAATTCTGTAATGGAAACAATTATTACTTCTTCCCTCATGGAAATCAGATGCAACATTATCTTTGACAATGATTTGGTAGTTTGAAGTCAACAGTTGGAGCAATCATAGAATATGGATGGCTTTTTCTTTGATGACCACATTTTGAGTTCTATCATCTTGCAGCGGTTGCTACTCAGGATTCTAGAAGAGTTCTGCCATAAACAGGAAGATGAAAATGTCAATAACACACTTCAAACTTATCAAATATGGCAGGTAAAATGTTTATGCATTCATCAGCAAGTTTCCTTCATCTTTTAAAAGCCAGTTCTGTGCCTTTGTATGTCATGCACATGCATTTTCGTTATCCTACCTTTAGTGGGACTAATGTTGATACAACGACAACCATATGTTTCTTCAAAACCTGATCATCTGTCCCCACTTGATGATTTACATTTTGCATTTGTAATCTTTTTGAATCATATCTTTTCTTTTAAGTGCACAATAAATATCAAAGGTTATCCAGTTAATAGTACTGGTAATGTTGTACATATTTCACCCATTTTGACTTAGCTGTCTGTGATCTTCATAATATGTGCATGTGACAGGAGGAGCTTGATTGGGTTGCAGTTTTGATAAAGCTCTATGCAGGAAGAGAGGTAAACTCCTCTCCCTTTCTTTCTCCCCTTTGCTATGTAGCAATGTCTTCAGTCATGTCTATGGATTGATTAGAATAGATGTTAAGATCTTTTATTTTGTAAAAAGTAATAATTTGTGGAATTTGGGGGCAGTTACTTCTTTATTGAAGAAGGAATTTTACTCATTCAAGTAAGTGCAAAGTGGGCCACTTTTACTTAGTATGCTCTAGGGTAACTTGTTTGGATGATATGTTCCATCTTTAAACAAGAGCAAATAGTAACAGTTTCAATAGAGTTGAATAATTTGTATGCAGAAATGGTGAAATGATCTCCTAATCCAAGGGCCAACTTCCAGTAGTGCTGTATTGATCCTTGGATTACCTATGGTTTTATCCATTCAAGGATTTGTTGTCTTTCTACAGGCTCTGTGGCTTCATCGTCGTTTTCTCTCTTTCTGTTGGATAAGGCAATTGACAACTGATGTCGGTGACTTACCAGATTGTTCTCAGCACGACTCCAACATAAACACAAATATCTATATGTTTCTGGATAATGAGCTAGCTCTGGTAAATTCCTGTTCAACCATACCTGATGATGAGTTTGAAGATTTTCAGGCCCAAGCATTACATGCTGCAACTTACATATTGTGGTTGAAAAAGGTAACATGAGTTATGTTTGATTGCCTGCTATAGTGTTAAATTTCGTTCTTCTAATAATGAAGAGACTAAATGTTTGCGCAACTTTTTTGTTTGCCAGCAAATCCCCAAATTCCGTGACATTAGAATCCGAGAGAAGCTATCAGCAACTAATATGAAGTCCCTGCTTGTTGTAACATGCCCTGAGAGGTCCTGCCTTTGGGAGAGTTTAGCACTAGATTGATACGAGGACCAAAAGTATGTCAATACCACTGTGATAATCATGTTCAAATGTGGGACTGTTAGAAATTCTTTTCTAATGCAGTGGCTGTATAATTCCTTCAACTTCATGTAGATGAATAATAACTTGAGGACCCGAGATTTACATGTTAGCTTTTCCTTTGTGCTCTAATATCCTATTTACTTTGAATTTTCTAATGCTTGCCAAGATATTCCATAATACTTCTTGTAGTGATTATCTCAATACTTCTTGTAGTGATTATCTCATTATCATGGATAATTGATCTTTCTCTTCTAGATGATTCTCTTATACCCTTTGCTTCTGATGATGCATGATCAGAAAGCATAATAAAGCCAAGGCACTTGAATGCATGCAGGCAACAACTTCACCCCTTTTGACTTCCATTACCATCTTCCTGGCTGTTCTTTTTCTGTTTCCAAGTTGCTGTAACACATAAAATATGAAACTGCTACCTTTTGGACGCATCAGATTGCTTCTTGCAGTCTATTTTGTGCTAGCCTTTTGCCAATTCTACATTGTAAATATCAGAAGGCTCAGTGCATAACCATGTCCTTCAAATATGATGTGCTTGTTCCAATTAAGTTCTCCAAGATTAAATTTGTTTTATTTTATACATTACTTCAAATTTTACAGTGGAAAGTGGACCGTAGTGTATCTTTAGTGATACAAAAATTAAAATAAAGGAGTTTGAGGAAAAACATAATTTTAAGCGTTATATGTGTTTCCACCCCCACATTTGTTTAATGATTTAACATTGCTGGAGAAGGTTGTATTTGTAGACCTTCAAAGCTTTTCTATTTTAGATTTTAATTACAGTTATAAGGAGATCAATAACCTTCAACCTATCATCCTTAACAGACTAATGTCCTTGTTATCCAAGGCATGAATACTTAATTTGTGTAGAATTGCCAAATTTACTGGTGAAACTTCCAACTTTAAGGTGGTAACAGTAACAGGACTTGCACACCCCCGAAGAAGCAAATAGAAACAGATTCATGGACTCGCCATTGTTAGTCATTATGTTTCAGCAAACATGTTACCATTTACAGGCCTTTAGACGTCCTGATTTCCATCTTCTAGCGACGAAGGGAAGATCCAATAGTTCTTAAACCGGTTCTTCACGTCGTAGCAAATGACAATGTTATTGAGTTGAACCGATAGCATTACTTGGATGACAATTATGTGAACTTTGGCCTTCACCAATCTAACGAGATTTTGCATATCTAATTAGCACAGAGGAATGTGTCAAGGAAGCATGAAGATCAACAATTAAAGTAGGGATGAATTAATGTTTTACAGCAGTACAAATCAATGTACGAATGTTATTGCGAAGTACAAACACAATAAAGTTAAGGTAAACTCGGGAAGCAAACTAAAGGACTTTGCTTTGCTCTAGACATGAGAGACTTCCAGGACTGAGGAGCTGATGAAAAGAAAACCAACTATGAGAAGATGGCGATGAGAGGTTGAAATCAAGCAAACCGGATTGCATTATGGCACCATCCAATGTCTTCTTGTGTTTAGTATCCATCGTCTCAACCATGACCTCCTGGTTAAGGGTAGAAAATGAAATTTTGGCAGGTGACAAATTATGGAACTGTAGGTCCCCAGGAACGTCTGCACCAAATGACACAGGTCTTTCAAGATGAAGCGGAGGTGGTGCCACATTATGGAGTCTCTGCTGAGACTCTGACGGGTCATCTGCACCAGTGAGCTTTTGAACCAGGTCCCTGAAGTTAGCAGGATCAACCTTGTACACCCTTGGCCTTATCGGTGGCAATGGTGCTATAGGTAGTTTCCATGGCTTTACTTGAGGCTTACGAACTGAGTGCAACGATGATTGGAGACACCCTGAAGCTCTGGACCTCTTTCCTACATTATATGCTTCCATGGCCAGAACCTTATAACTACTAGATAGCTTTTGGTGTATGAGGCTCTGAGTGGCAATAACTATATATAAACTCGAAACTCTAGATAAATGAATATGAAGGCTTGAAAAAGGACAAGGAGTGGCAGTTTGTTGACGGCAGAAACAGGAAATTCAAACCCAATAATTCGGACAGTAGCATGACGGCTAACCTGACTACCTACAAGAGCAAGTTGTTTGGCCTTGGTCTTAAAAGCTGAATTATTGACCATCTTAAGCATTTATGATCTAAAATAAGCACTACCATCTCCTTCGCTGTGGTGGTGTATATGATAATAGACTCATTATAGAGGAAAGATGAGAAATGGCAATGAGGGGACACAGTTGGACTGAGTTTGCTAAGAAATAAGAGTAGACTAAAGCCGCCTCTCTTTCATAGGTTTATTATGTCACGAAGTGGGGCTTCTTATTATGTTTATATGATTCTTTGACCAAACTGCTTGATTGCTCGCTCTGACTCTGAGTAAAACATGTGGATGTGGACCATTTCTTGGTCTTCTGTTCTTTCTAGTTCAACTCCTGGCGGCTCGTAACAGAAACAGTTGTTAAGCCCTTCTCTTTTTCATTTTTAACGTTTAATATATTTGAACTATGGTGCCGATTTGAATTTCAATTCAACCGAATCATCGTTGTCATCAATTAAGTTTGACTTTGAGAAGTTTTATACTTGTGTTACGAGGATTTTGTTTGCAAGTGAATTAGGGATTTAGGGTTCTGTTCGATGAAGAAAGGGAGAATATAGAAGAAGCTGAACAGAAGAGAGAGAGGTTCTTTTAGCCTTTGTTTGAATATTTACTTAGATAAAGTAAATGAAACGAAATATTGAAGAAAAAAGAGGAGAAAAGAATGGAAGACAAACATGACTTCCTTTCTTCTGTTTGTTTTTCTAATTTATCAAAGGAGTGAATTAAAACTTATATTGGATAAAAGAATTTTTTGAGATCTTTATACCCTTGATTATAGAACTTGTTTATCTTTTGTTATGAAAACTTCAACATACACAAATAAAGTATTATCAGATTTGATAACAGAACTCCATGATGAAGCTTCAAGGAGTTGAAATTGCTATTTATAACTAGAGTTTTTAACTTTCAAATTGGTGCGTAATATAAAACAATATCTTTGGCATTAAAAAAAGAATTTCATCACACACTGCATGATTATTCCAATATCATCTGTCATATGCTTATTTCACTACCAAGATCAATCTCATCCATATGTCAAGAGAACAACTATTCTATTTTGTAGAATAAAAATGAAAATTAAGATTTAATATGCATATTAAAATAAAACAAGTTA
>JANTNU010000003.1:25806975-25821901 GCA_024752395.1 Erythroxylum havanense
GTGTGTTTAAACCTATGTCCACATCTAGCTGATCAATGTCACAGCTCATATCCAATTCTAGAAAAAGTACATATAGTAGATCAATGTCACAGCTCATATCCAATTCTAAAAAAAGTACATATAGTTATACAACATAGTACATGGGTGTGTTTAAACCTATGTCCACATCTAGCTGATCAATGTCACAGCTCATATCCAATTCTAGAAAAAGTACATATAGTTATACAACATAGTATATGGGTGTGTTTAAACCCGTGTCCATATCTAGCTGATCAATGTCACAGCTCATATTCAATTCTAGAAAAAGTACATATAGTTATACAACATAGTACATGGGTGTGTTTAAACTTATGTCCATATCTAGCTAATCAATGTCACAGCCCATATCCAATTCTAGAAAAGTACATTTAGTTATACAACATAGTACATGGGTGTGTTTAAACCTATGCCTCTCTCCAAGATTTAGATAAAAAAGTTATGCAATCATATCTCAAACCAAGTCTAGTAGAAATAATTTATAAAAAGTGGCACAAATTAGGACCTTTTCTTTCAAGTTAGACCTGATTTTAAGTTAGGATTAGCAAGTATCTAGTAAATGAGAGCCCAAGAAGACTTCTAAATGTTGTTTTCAATTGAGAGAGAGATTTAAAGTTATTGTCGAGAAGTGATCACCAATAGAGGCAATTTTATTTGGGGACACCTCATAATGAGTTTTTCCTTCCTTATAATTGTTATTTTTGTATTTCTAAAGATGATTTAATACTTAATAATTTAATATATAGATTAGATGAAATTCTAATAGATTTTTATATGTTATAATGAAATTTTAATAAAGATTTCTATGATTAAGAATTATTTGCGTTATTTTTAACGCGAAGTATATACAACCAAGAGCTTAGGTTTAAATTTAATTTAAATGTAGACATAGTCAATAGAACCTACATTTTATTACTCTCTGATACTCATATAAAAGATTTAATGAGGATTTAGAGATAGACTTACATGACCCTTTCTGTATCAAGGTAAGTTTTTGGTGGGTTTCAAAGAATAATACATTTTGAAAGAAGTTAATAAGATAGAGATATCGATTAGCTTATTTACGAATAGATGATTATACATCAAAAGGTGGCTGATCATTACAGTAAGAGACCTCACTAGTCTAAACATCAGAATTCCTTAATTATAAACACGTATAATGTGAACTTAGTGGGATATTAGTCTAGATATTTCATTATATCGATATTCTCTTTTATTATTGTTTAGTGTTTTTGTGGTGACCTAGAGTATTAGGTATTAGTTTAACTTTAATTTAATTAATATATAATCCATCTTTATTGTTGGTTAAATGATAGTTAGAGCGTTTGATTAATACTTGTCATATCATTACAGGATCAACCTTTAATACCATTTAACTAATTCACAACAATAGGTATACCTATCTAGTTTGGGTGAGCCCGCACTATTGAGGTTTTGTCCCCTTTGGTCTCCTAAGTCTTCTTACTTCATCCGCTTGGAGAATTTGGGAGTTGAACCTGAGACCTCAGGGTTTTGTTGGGTGCAAGACCCACGCCTCTCACCACTGAGCTATGTAAGGGGACAAAACGTCAATGGTGTGGGCTAAAGGATCTTATCTGTTGAACCTCAACCAAAGAAATTAGTATTGTCCCCTTTGGTCGCCTCGCTTGAAACTGTGACCTCAGAATTTTGTTGCACTTAAGTGCACGCCTCTCACCACTGGGCTACGTAGTCCAGTGATGAAAGGTATAGGTCTTGCACCCAACAAAATCTTGAGGTCCCAGATTCAACTCCCGAATTCCGTATAATTTTTATGTCATCAAAGTGAGATGTTTGGAAGTAGGACAATTATCTAACTCAGAAATACACATCTAAAAAAATTTCTAGCTGTGAAGTAAAAAGTTATTTTTGCCATTTTTGTCAAAAGTTGAGATTTAACGTGATATTGTTAAGGTCTCGGAAGATCCTTGATCCGATCCATTATCCAAAGCCTTATACTACATAATATGTGACTGCTTATCCAAAACGGATGTACTTGATCCAACGAAAATATAGCGACTAGATTCTCTGTGTCCATAATCCATATCCTTGGTAAGAATTGTTAAGGCGAGACTACATATACTTCTTCACGACCTTGTAAATCTTCAGGTACTTCTAAATTTTTCTTCGCATTATTACTTCTGTAGAAATGTTGATCCATGAAAGCTAAGCAGTGAACTCTGCCCAAGCCCCATCAACATGGCGCTGTTGTCAACTGAGATAATTCCTCGCAGCCTTGTTTCCACTACCCAGAAACCAAAATCCGTTCCACATTCACTTCAAAGCACCGTAATTTACTGTAAAAAACCTATCGATAATGATACGAAGAACTATCAAATCCAGAGAAAGCCTTCAGCTGAAGCCAGATCACCAGCTCATGTCCTGTCTTTTGATTTTAAGGAGACCCATTTGATGAAACTGCTTAATAGGTCTTGCAAGGCCGGCAAGTACAATGAAGCTTTGTACTTTCTCGAATGTATGGTAGCTAAAGGTTATACGCCTGACGTTATTATGTGTACGAAGCTCATTAAGGGATTCTTTAATTCGAGGAACATCGAAAATGCTACTAGGGTCATGGAGATTTTGGAAACTTATGGAAAACCTGATGTTTTTGCTTATAATGCGCTGATAAGTGGGTTTTGCAAGGCTAATCGGATTGAAAAGGCTAATAGCGTGCTTGATAGAATGAAAAGTAGGGGATTTTCTCCGGATGTTGTTACATACAACATAATGATAGGTAGTTTTTGCAGTAGGGGGAAGCTTGATTTGGCATTTAAGGTTTTTGAAGAATTGCTGAAGGATCAATGCGAGCCTACTGTTATTACTTATACAATTTTGATAGAAGCGACCATTCTTGAAGGTGGGATTGATGAAGCTATGAAGCTTTTAGATGAGATGTTATCAAGAGGGCTTCAACCAGATTCTTATACTTATAATGCAATAGTAAGAGGAATGTGCAAAGAAGGGATGGTCAGTCAATCTTTTGAGGTGGTTAGGAGCTTAAACTCTAGGGGTTGTGAGCCTGATGTAATGACATACAATATATTGTTAAGAGCACTTCTTAGTCAAGGGAATTGGAGTAAAGGGGAGCACTTAATGAATGAGATGTTCTCAAGTGGTTGTGCACCAAATGTTGTTACCTACAGTATTTTGATAAGTTCACTTTGTAGGGATGGGAAAACTGACGAAGCAGTAAACTTGCTTAAAGTTATGAAGGAAAAGGGTTTGACCCCGGATGCTTATTGTTATGACCCGTTGATTTCTGCGTTCTGTAGGGAGGGGAATTTAAACATGGCAATTGAATTCTTGGATCGTATGATTTCTGATGGTTGCTTGCCTGATATTGTTAATTACAATACAATTATGGCCACTTTATGTAGGAATGGAAATGCTTATCACGCATTGGAAATCTTTGAGAAGCTAGATGATGTGGGTTGTCCTCCAAATGTTAGTTCTTACAACACAATGTTTAGTACATTGTGGAGTTGCGGATATAGGTATAAGGCCCTGGAAATGATCGTGGAGATGCTTAGTAAAGGGATAGACCCAGATGCGATAACTTATAATTCACTCATTTCATGCTTGTGCAGAGATGGAATGGTAGATGAAGCCATTGGGTTGTTAGTAGACATGCAGAATAGCAGATTTCAGCCAACTGTTGTCAGTTATAATATTGTACTTCTTGGGTTGTGCAAAGTACATAGAATTGATGATGCCATTGAAGTGCTTGCAGCAATGACGGAAGAGGGATGCCGGCCTAATGAAACAACTTACACACTACTGATTGAAGGGATTGGTTTTTCAGGATTTCGAGCGGAAGCTCTGGAGTTGGCCAATGCTCTTCAGAGTTTGGATGCTATAACTGAAGGATCGCTAACTCGTTTGAATAAGGTCTTCCCTCTGCTAGAGGCTTACGGAGACCTTGCACATTCAGATGCTAAGAATTAACTTTACCTGTCTAGTTACATGGTTTTGGAACCAGAAGAGGTTCTGCTCGTGTACCTCTTCTTTTCAACTTTAAGCATACAAGGGCAAATGCTAGTTTGTACCAGTGCTAACAGACTGTGACCATGGGATTATTTTGGAACAGTTTACGGGTGTATTTAGAGTTGAAGTACGGTATGATGTGTATGAGAGGATTAAGTCTCATCTCCAGCACTCAAGGTGTAGTATCCATTGTTGTTCGGGAAAGAAGGCTCATATCACGACAGAGTAACATAAAAACAGAAAACGTCCACACTTTGATCGGATTCTCAACATTCTCTTTTGCACGATCCGAAGAATTTACAGAATGCATAGGTTATGAAGCTCCCACAGTTTTATCATTAACTTGTACCGAATGATTATACCATGTCGTGAAGAAGTAATGAACCTGATGGAATCATTCATCCTCATGGAGATCATGTTGAGTGACTAGTTTCATCAACGAGATGGATATTCTGAATATGTATTAGGCTGTTGATTTGTTGAACGTTTACTGTTCGAAATACTTGAACTGCCATTTCTTTTTTTGTTTCCATGGATAGAGTGAAGAAGATCAAGTAGACAGATAAAATAGAAATTCACATCCGGATGACTTCAACAAAATAATCTCCACCTTAGAGAACATACCATCTTTAATTAACATGCTGCCAGAAATTCCTCGAAGGTTGTATATTCATCTGTGTGAATTATACATAACATTCTTCATTTTGCAAATATATTTTACATTGATCTATTCTATGAATCAAAATTTCTAGCCCTTTTAGCATTTATTCCTTTCTATTCTAGTTCAACTTATGCCACCTTTAAACTAATAATGCTCTCTATTGACCTTGCACATTCTCTCTGTATATTTTCCTTAATATATTCTGCTCTTTAAACACTTATGCGTGTAAGGCTATTCTAGACTTTTTATTTAATGCCTTGCAGAAGTCTTACTTCCAGTGCCTAAAACCCTTCAATAAGCTCCCTTTATAAAGTTTTGTCACCCATTACTCACTAGGATGACTCAGCTACATGTGTCCTAATGTAGTATTATCATCGTTTAATTTACTAAAATAACATCTCCACTTGTAACTATGATCCCTATTAGTTTTTAGATATTTCCTGTTAATTGGTATGAAAAGAACATAAGAATATTTTAGTTAGGTTTGGGCAATTTAAATGTGCGTAATCCTTGTGAGCAAAAATGACTAATTTCAATATTAATCTTTAAATAAAGATAACATATTTTCACTTTTATAAAGAACTAGTTTTACAATAAGTATATTAATGTGTAAACTCTAATTGGTATAATTCTACATAACTTGCTCCTTACCATACTCAACTTAACTTAGATATGATTCTAATAAGTCACTGAATTCTTCTAGAGTTTGAAAGATACTAAAAGTGCACTTCTAGAGTTTATGTTTGCATATAGACATGAGTTCTAACATGCTTGTGAGTTCTAGCATGCCTTCTGATCAAATTCCAACTCAACTGAATGATTCTCACACAACCAAGTCGTTTAATTATTAAAAATTTTATACTTTTAACTTTTACAAGTGAGAAAAATAGTGAAAACTTTTTTTTCAAAACATTTTATTAAAAATTTAGAAGCATGACCATTATTTTTCTAAGATTCCCAAATCTCAAAAACCTGCATAACACATTTTAAAACACTTCTATATTAACACAAATTTCTCAACAACAAATTATGGACTTCAAGTCTACTCACAAACAACATCACACAAATAATTCTTAACATTTTAAAAACATCATTGAGGATTAAAACCCTTGTAGTTCATTAAGAAAAGTTATTTACAATTCCACTAATATTCACAAGATCGCACTTTTGAACTCTTTCCTAAATAACTTAAAACATATCACATACATAGAAAAAATAACACAAACACAACAGCGTTCAATGATACAACTAATCTTGAGGCGGAGTCCCAATTATTGCAGCACCTATACACATACTTGAGGTGGTTTGTTTAAAAATATAAAAATAAGGGTGAGCTAAACGAGCTCAATGAGTTTAATCAGTTAAAAAAAATGAACTTTTCATAATAATATAACTGTAATATTCTATACAATCACAAAGATCATGATAAAACATTTTTCATTACAATTTATTAATGCATCATCAAATCTAGTAATAACATAACATTTCGTAAAACACAATTTCAAATTTTCTAAAATGTTATTCCAAAATGCTTTTCAACATTAAATTCATAATATATATGCAAGTTTTCATTTTCCTTTTTCCTTTTTCCCACTAATAAACAATGGTGATAATACGTTTTTTGAAAACTTTTATACTGATAATAAGCAATCACTAGAATTGGTACCATACGGTGCCTCTCAAATCACTTTTAAAATAAATAATGGTGACATTATTACTATCATGAATTTTCTTACTCAACATATCACACCATTAGTTCCTTTACCATATGGTACACTAGGACATAAAGTCATAGAGTTAGTTCTACATTGCTTATCCGTAATTGGTTAACCACTACTTACGGAGCTGGTTCTACCTCATTTACCCGTAATAGGTTAATCGCTATGAACCGGTAATTATGGAGCTGGTTCTGCATCACTTACCTATAATAGGTCACGAAGCTGGTTCTACATCGCTTACCATGACTGGTTAACTATCATTTATGAAGTTGGTTCTACATCGCTTATCTGTAATAGGTTAACCGTTATAAATATACCAATACAAGACATGTATAAAGCCTAGCGGTGTACTATAGGCAGAAGCAACTCTTACATTTATGACTCATCTTATTTTCTAAATTAAGTATGGGAGGATTCATAATTGAATTATTTCAATGTAACCTGTTGGTCATCGTTTTGATAGTTAACCAGTCATGGTAAGCGAATTTGTAAAATTCAATTATGAACATAGATAACCAATAGGTTAGTTTACGAAGTCCCCAAATTTGTAAAATCTTTTTTAACATAAATAACCACTAAGGTGGTAGAATAAGGTGCCTAACACTTTTCTTATTTTACAATTTGACTATTGAAATCAATTTTTTAGTTAGGACTCCTAGTTCCTTTTCATTAATGTTTCCTATATTTCATTAAATTAGATAAGTAGCAAATGCATTGAATAAATTCAATTTATGGTTATTGTTTTTTTAAGGGTGTGTATTGCGTGCCAATGACATTCACTTTTCAAATAGATCCAATAAAACATATATATGTCTACAATTTATCATGTATATCTTCTAACCTAGAAATATGATTAACCATTACACTAATGATAGCTATAATCGACATACATCTATCAAGTATCATCTTTCTTAGGTACAAGTAACTTATGATTTCCCACACGTACCCTTTTCCTAGTACTCATCCATTTACCTTTAAACCTCCTTTATCTCCTAAATTTGACTTTGTTAAGTATGGCAATCCTTAGTGCTAATATTATTTAATATTAAATAATTGATGACAATTTGTTAGAAACCTCAATACAAGACATATCCTTGAACTCTTATAATAAACAAACAAGTACACCCAGAGAAGAGTTAATTTTGTTAGTATAATAATAAGCCTCTTTTGTTATATAATTACTAGCATCAACTTGCTAACATAATAAGCATTCCTAAACTCTCTCTCCTTTACACAAAACTGTCTCGTCTCTCTATTTTTTCACTTTCATTTTTTCCCCTTACTCTTGAGTTTCACTTTAAACATAATAAGCACTTCACCTCAATCTTAAACTTAACTTTTATCAAGATGTAATTTCACTTTTACAACCACTTTGCTTCCCTTGCAAGTCCCTAAAAGAACTAACTTCAAACTTAATATAAATTGTAAGCAACCAAAACCCATAATAGAAATTTGTTCATGGAAAGAAACAAGGAAGTTCAGAAGAAAAGAGAAAGATACTTTAAACGTAAGAAATACAAGAATGAGTAGAAACAAACACAAATTCAAACAAGAATTGGAATGAGTTTTCTTAAACCAAATTGGTTATTCACAATTAGTAACTATTTTAGTCTCAAGATATCATAATTTGTGGGTTTATCTAGAAAGATTTAGCAAATATTAGTTCAGTAACAGTAAAAATTCATTAAGATACATCTTTTACTACGTCTTCTTTTCTTTTCATTTTTTTTAATTTTTTGTAACTATATATCACTAAAGGAAAGGCCAAAAGTGCAATTTGCACGTCAACATTTTACAAAAGGTCTACTTAAGGCCTTGCCATTTTCTATGATAATATTGTGCACCGTAACATTATTAAAATATTACATTGCAACCTAAATAAGGAGTAAAGTGGGAACAAAGTTAATGGTAAGGGCTTATTTAGACCTTTTGTGAAACATTAAAATCACAACTTTAACAAATATTTAAAGAAGTTATTTTAAAGATTACATCTAAATTGACGACCCACATACTAAAAATTTCCAAAAATGTATATTTTTAAGATTTAGGATGCTATCAGTACTATTTTCAAAATGTTAAAGTATATGTCACTTAATTAAGTGGCGAGGTAGATTAATTGTGTGATACGAGTTGCAATTGAGGAGAAATTATTATCAAGTTTCCATGATAGTGCAATTGACGACCCACATACTAAAAATTGACCAACAGTCATTAGAATGACTGTACCAATCAGCTGGAGTACATTTAGAGAGATGCTATATGCAGGCTAAGATCTCTCGTTTTGTTTCAGGCGGACAAGGAATGCAAATGGACTGGTTAAGGAAATGAAAGGCTTCATACTTAACCTTCTATTCAAGCTCATTTTGTTCTAAATTTATTACAGAACCCCTACACTCGACCAACAAGAGAACTCTCGTGCTGCTTGTGGCCAATAAAAAGAAAATTCAAATAGCTAGAATTATGGCAAAGAGGTATGTTTCAGAATCTGAATACGAGTCAGGGCACAGTCCTCGTTGGCAACCCATGAACAACACAATTTCAAATTTAACATTTCTTCGCAGCATATACACAAAAATATGGGAGACAGATAACCGACTTACAAGAAATACATTGTCTGCACAACTTCCCGCAAACAGTTTGCAAAGGAGCTAGCAAAGTCATAAGCCTTCTACATCCTTTGCTAACCCAGCACGGTTTTTTCTTTAAGAATCTTACTTTCTATTAACTTATTACGCAACTCATAAGCCTCTTGGGTCATACCAGCATCTGCTATGCCTTTAACTAAAATAGAATAAATTTCCTCATCTGGCTTACACTGACTCGAAATCATTATTTCTAAAACTTGTACTGCAGCACTCACTTTCTTATCCTTACATAAGCCATGTATCACTATTCTGTATGCACTATTATTGATTCTTTGGCCTCTCTTCCCCATCTCACCAAGTATCTCCACAGCATCTTCAAATTGATTTCCCCAGCAACAACCCCAAACCAAAGATCGATGGGTGATACCATCAGGGGTGATTCCACTTCCTACCATTTCATGGTATAATGCCATTGCCTTAGCCGTATATCCTCTTCTAGATAATCCATCAATAACAATATTGTAAGTTATCAATCCAGGAGAGTAATGACTATCCCTTAAAAGGCCAAGTAATTGTAGAGCCTCATCCACCATTCCTTCTTTACATAAAGCACAGAGGAGAGTATTGTAAGTTACAATGTCAGGTGAACATTTCTCAGAAACCATTTGATAAAAAAAATCAATGGCACGATCCACATGTCCACATCTGCACAATCCATTAATCAGAATGTTGTAAGTGATAACTGACGAAGGATGAGAACTTTCTTTCATGATTACAAGTATCTCATCAACCTTATCCCACAACCTGTGGTTACAAAGAGAATGGAGAAGAGTGTTATATGTGACAGTATTGGGCTCCAGTCCATGAGACAGAATGCTGTAAATGATCAAAGCTGCATCCTCATACTTTCCTTGTTTAGAAAGGAAATTAATCAAAGAATTGTACGTAATATGATCAGGATAACAGCCCTCAATTGCCATATCGTCCAATACTTCCATTGTTTGCACAGTTCCACAATGCTTGCATACTAGCTCAATGAGAATTGTATAGGTTATAAGATATGGAGGGCATCCATTACTTAATTGTTCCTTCCAAAATCTAATAGCTTCGTCAAAGTGTCCAGCTTCAAACATGGAACGAATTATAGTATTATAAGTGATCACATCTGGAGGGCAACCACTCAAGCTCATGTCCTGTAAGAGATCAACAGCAGACGCCAACTCTGCTCTCCTACAAAAACCACTAACCATCATATTGTATGTAATAACATCTGGAACCCCACCAGACATGACCATAACTTTAAGAACCTTGAAAGCCTTATCCAATTGATCAATTTTGATGAGGCCCCTAATTAAGTTTGTGCAACAAGCAAAGTCAGGAATTTGACTTCTCCGTGCCATCACGTCTATCAACTTTGAGGCATGCATTAACTTTCCACGAGTGCATAAATTTTGAAGAATCCGGTTGTTTGTTTCCTGATCATTTTCAACTAGAGGCCCGTCAGGGAATAATGCTAAAGGTGTAGTATTATTTGTATTCGTTTTGTATTTTTTTCCCGTGCCCAGTTTATGTCTACCCGAGCTCCACTCATCTCGGCGCCTTTCATCAGTTGAATCAATGCAAAAGGTGCTATACAGTGCTCTGCATTGTAAAGAGTAAAAAGTTGTCCTATGTTTAAGATCTCCTTTCCACTTTAAACATATCTGATTCCTGCAGTTTCCCTTCATTGAGCAACTGATTGAATAAGTGGCTGCCTTTAACAACAAACATTGGCAAACACTGGAACTGCATCCTGCTTGTTTGGAACACCAACATAAGCTATGGAATTGAGGAACCTCGATTGCAGAATTTTGCGGTGACATTGAAAATACCATCTGGTTTAAACCACTACAAAAGTTTGAAGCCTACGGTCCCACAAGAAATTACAAAACAATGATCAACAACTAGTGACTTCCTGTCATTTCCCAATCAAATAGATGCAGAGACGTGTTATAGCAAAACCAAGATGATACAGTTTTGTTCATCCTATAATACATACTTTTCTCCGGCGACTACAAATTTTCTCTTATTAAATAATGGTTCCAGCTGTAAAAGAAAGGAATCTAAAATGAGAAAATATGTAAAGAGGGAAGCAAGTTAGCAACGTAAACCAAAGTTAACATCAAGCAATAATCAGACAGTGACAATATACAGCAACATCACTCAGTAAAAATTCCGTTAACACGCAAGGTCTAAAGAGGTCCAGATTCTAACTAGTAGAAAGATTTCTAAATACAGTGACAATATACAGGAAGTAGGAAATATCAGGGAAATCAGAATTCGGGTAGAATTAAAGCTATTTCAATCCTGCAACGAAAATTTTTTTCACAAAATTAACATTTCTAACTCATCTTAGAACAGCGTAAACTTTTTCAAAATAAATGTAAGATAAATATTTCCAAACTATGAATTATCAGATCCGAAGCAAATTCACTATATTATCCTCACACAAACAAGAATAAACCAGAAACCGTCAAATGCCAGTCAATTTAGAGTCAAAATTTTCCTTCATCGATTGAAGAGAAAAACAGTATTAAAAAAAAACATAACCAAACGGAAGACAAACTGCCTAAATATAAGAACCACATAACATAAAGAGAGTAGACACAGAAAAGAGCAGAACCTATGAAAAGAAAAAGAGGAGGAGATATAAGCGGCCGAGATGCAGAAAAACCAAAAATTAGAAGAACCCTTTTGATAATATAGCAGAAAACAAAGCAGAGCTCAAAAATTTGATTCTGAAGTACGTGTTCATAAAGTTTACCATAGCCTACATCTATCCACGAGAGCAAAACCGAAAATGCATGGCCTCCAAGGAAAATTGAAGATGCATTACCAAAAAACACTGTAAAGGGATCCCTGGGAGTTGTTTGTTTAGAAGCCTCCCGTATGCTGCAACAGTTCACGACAAGGGAAGGGGGTTTCGCTTTGGTGATTTAGGGTTTAAGGTTTTACAAATTTGTTATTATTGTCTTTGTTTTGAAAAGATAAAAGTTTTCGATAAATCTATCAATATTTTATACGAAACTCTTGCACTTTGTCTAAAATTAGAAAATAACTTTTGTACTTTTTTTTTATATCCTGGTACTAACATATGAGTGTTTTATCAATATTTCAAAAGCCGACTAAACATCTGATTGATCGAAAGAATAGTTTAAAATTTAAAGGTTTAATTAATATTAAACTGATATAAAATTAGTATATAATAAATAATAAATAAAAATTATGAAAATAAATAAAAATAAAATATTTTATTAAAATTAAAAGTATATCTATATCTATTATAATATAATGAACTAATAATAAATTAAATATAATAATTTAATCTAAGCTTGAATTTAATATAAAACTTAAAATAATAATAATAATTAAAATTGTATTTCTAAAAAAATTTTGTCTCGATATCGTCAAAAATTTCAATTTTTTCAATGTTATCTAAAGATTCATAAATTACGCTTTCATTCAAAATATTTGTATCAATTTCTTTTACTACATTCAAACAAACTATAAATTAGTTATATATGAAATTATTATCAATTGTAAATTTGTAATACAATATATTTTTAAGTTAAATATGATTATAATAAGATATAAATTAACCATCAGTAAATGTTCTTAATTCATTCGTTGTGATAAATGCAGTTTTTTTGCGTAAATCATCTTTTCAAGTCTATTATAATCAAGATTAAACCATGATTCTTTTTTTATCCAAAAATCAGCATGATCAATAGAGAAATTATAAAGTTAATAATTAAAAATTAAATTAATGAAAAATAAAAGCAAATTATAAAATAATTGTTCTTCGTGATCATATTTAAGCAACATAAATAAGGCTGTGAAGTCTTTGATAGTTCAAATAATTTCGTTTCTTTGTATGAATACATTCAAAAATGATTCAATTACGTTCACAACTTGATGCAAAAAAGTTATTGAAATAAGTAATCTAATAGTAAGTTTTTTCGATACTGGAGCATTTTTATTGAATAATCTTCACCACGCATATATATGTTAAATTAATAGTTATAAGAAATAAAAACATATATATTATTAATAAGTAAAGAATTAATTAAAAGTATAAAAACTTACCAAGTTGCATTTTTTTAATCATAAGTTCTCTCTTTGTTAATGATCTAGCAAAATTCTTTAAACTATTACTATACAATTTAATTTTATTTATGCTTGTGATTGCTTTTCAATTCAGAAAATACCTTTGCGTTCAATTACATTTAACAGACAACCCAAAATATTATACACCTATGAGGGGTTTTTAAGAACTTAGATTCTTGAAATAACTACCAAAGGTAGTTATATGGTGGTAGTTATATGGAGGCCATTTTAAAACAAACGATATAGACATATATCGGTATGTCTATTTGTAGTGGCTTTACTTCTTCGATGTAATAAAGAGAAGAATAGAAACAAAAGATTCTCTGTAGTAAAACGTTTAAGCAAAGTTCTTTAATCGGTGGAATTACAAAAAAAAATTCAAGTATGTAATTTTTGTTTTATATGTATACGAAACGATCCTATGTTTAACATATCTCTGTGATTATGTTTTATCATGTTTATTTTTTCTTACATTGATATCAAAGCCATGGTTGTTCTTTTATTTATATGCATGCTAACAAATCTATGTTAAACTTTGGCTATTGATTGAATATCTATGAATAATTATATGAGTCAGTCATCAAGTTTTCGTCTGTTATATTAAACTTGTCTTTTACGTTTTTTTATACACAAAAAATATTTACTTTGTTCTTCTTTCCTCTTGTTACTTTTCTCTTTAAACATTATCCACGAACACATGACTTAGGAGTGTTTTTCAAAGGGCCAATGTCATTGTTAGAGAATGCATAAAAAATGAAAATGCTTATACCGCGTTAGTAATAGTTCATTCATCTGGAGTCTACAAAGTGTGGTTGTTGGATTTTCTGGATTCAAAGTTTTAGTTGTTATAGTTTTTTTTGTACGTTGTTCCCTAAACAAGAATCCAAAGAGAGTAGTAACGAGAAGGAAGAAAAGAAGAAGAAAGAATAGTAAAGAAAAAAAACACAGAAAAAATGCAGATAAACGAAATGGAGCAGAGAAGAAGAAGAGACTTCTTCTTGAATATCCATTGAATAATGCGTGTGCATAGTAGGAAGAAGAGGCACGTGCTTCTTCTTACATATAAAATACGTGTGCACAGTATTATTACCATTGAATATAAGTTACTATTAGCTATAATAAGACAAAACAACTTAACAAATGGTTTTGTCTGCTTCGTGTGTGCTTACATATAAAATACGTGTGCACAGTATTATTACCATTGAATATAAGTTACTATTAGCTATAATAAGACAAAACAACTTAACAAATGGTTTTGTCTGCTTCGTGTGTGTGTGCGCGCGCGTGCGTGTGTGTGTGCGCGCGCGTGCGTGCGTGTGTATACTTATATACATTCGTGGCATGACCACTGCTTATGGCTATAAAGATTTATAAATATAATATAAAGAATTAGAAATTAGTTTTCTAATTTACACAAACTAATTAAGTTAGTTAAATTAGTTTCTAATTAATATAAAATATTTAAACAAATGAGAAAGTTTTTTTTATACAAGAAAACTACTTTGTTTAGTTAAAATTAGAAAAGGGGGATTCATTAGAAATTAGTTTCTAATTAAACCAAAATAAATTGATTAGTTCAATTATACTTTAAATTATAAATAAGTTTCAAATTATATTTGAATTATTCATATTTGAATATTAGAAATAAGTTTTTAATTAATTAGAAAGTTTTTAAATAAAAATAACTAATTTGTTTAGTTAAAATAACCTTAGAAATAAACTAATTTCGTTGGTTTATTTTCTAATTAAATCAATACTAATTTGTTTAGTTGAAA
>JANTNU010000003.1:25826559-25841817 GCA_024752395.1 Erythroxylum havanense
CGGCATCGGAAACTTCGGTCAATTAGGAGCTTTTTGTATTACGTTAGTATTTTGTTGGCCCCCGAGCATGTTAACATTGAGCATATTTCATGTATTTTTGGATTATGAATTTCATTTTTGCGTTATGCTACAATTGAGAACATTTGTTGAATTTTATTAAATTTGCAATAGTATGAAATCCCTATGGTTATAGGGTCTTTAATTCGTAGTTGTATATGTTATGGCTATGTATGTATGTATCGAATGTGATCGTATGTTTGATTGTGCCTAAATGTTGGGATCGGGTCCGCGGTTCGGGGCGCTCGGTGCGGGCGCGACCCGAGGGGCCGCCTCGGGATTCGGACATCCGGGGCCCGGGCCTAACAGAACTGGTAGGAGACCCGATATGTCAAGTCTCAGATCTTGGGGGTATGCAGCCTATATTCATGATCTCTCTTATAAACATAGAAAATTAGGCCCAAGAGGGAAAAAAAGTGTTTTTATTAGATACTCAGAACACTCAAAAGGATACGTGTTCATTAGTGAACAAGGTAATAGAAGGGTAATTGAATTTGAATCCCGAGATGTAACATTCTTAGAGAATGATTTTTCCAAGCAAGGCGAAATAGGTAAAGACCTATTATTTTATGAATAGCTTGATCAGAATGATTCTGTTATGAAGAATCAAGATGGGAAACTTCAACCAAGTGGAAGCAATTCCACAGAAAGGTTCTCTATGATGACTGGTCTGAGTGGGAGCAATCAGATCAATCATAAATTTGTTTATGATGAACCAAGGTTAAGACGAAGTAATCAAGGAATAATTCCCCGACGTCATTTTGAGATTGAAGGAGAAATTAATATAAATGTTTCGCAAGAGGAAGAAGAGCCAAGGAATGTAGATGAGGCTCTTACTAGACCTGCTAAAGAAGAATGGATGAAAGCAATGCCAGAAGAAATGACTTCTTTAAGCTCAAATCAAGTATGGGACCTGGTTGACCTCCCTGAAGGGTGTAAAGCAATTAGAAATAAGTGAGTTCTCAAAATTAAGTTAAAAGCTTATGGCAATATCGAAAGATATAAGGCGTATCTTATAGAAAAAGGATACACACAACATGAGGGAATTGATTATGAGGAAACCTTTTCACATGTTGCGAAGTTTGTTTCAATTCGTCTTATTCTGGCTATAGTAGCCAGTATCGATCTTGAATTATATCAAATGGATGTAAAAACTACTTTTCTTAATGGAGAATTAGATGAAGAAATCTATATGGAATAACTTGAAGATTTCATCAAGGCAGGTCAAGAAAATAAAATATGTCGATTATTAAAATCAATTTATGGCCTGAAGTAGGCTTCAAGACAATGGTATATTCGTTTTTATAATGTAATTATTTCGTATGATTTTTAAATGATTGATGAAGAACATTGTGTGTATGTTAAGAGATCCAAAGATAAATTCATGATTTTATCTTTATACGTGGAAGATATATTGATTGCTTGTAATGACTTTATGTTTCTTACACAAATCAAAGATTAGTTATTAATTGAACTTGAAATGAAAGACATGGGTGAAGCGGCATACATTCTTGGAATCAAGATTTCAAGAGATAGTTCGAAGAGATTGTTATCGCTTTCACAAGCGATGTATATTCAAATAATTCTTGAACGGTTCCATATGCAAGATTGCAAACCAATTGATAATCCTATTACTAAAAATGAAGGCCTTAGTAAGAGAAATTGCCCGTCAACGTCACAAGAAAGGGAATAAATGAAGAGTGTTCCCTACTCTAGTGCAATTGAAAGTCTTATGTACGAAATGATGTGTACAAGACCAGATATTTATTACGCTATTAGGATGGTGAGCAGATATCAATCAAATCCAGGCCAAGCATATTAGAAAACAGTAAAGAGAATATTATGGTATCTAAAGGGAACCATGGACTAAGCATTATGTTATCAAGGCAATGATTTGTGTATACAAAGGTATACAGATACAAACTAGGGAGGAGATTTAAATGAAAAAAAATCTACCTCAGGATATGTAATATTATGGAAAAGTAAGAAATAATCTTACATTGCATTATCTACAATGGAAGCTGAATTTATAGCATTCTCACCTACAGTACAAGAGGCTGTATGGCTTCATCAATTTTTTGTGTATTTGGGAGTCACTAAAAGCGAAATTAATCTAGTGACCATCAACTGTGATAGTTGCACGAGGAGAAGTGAACATGAGATATATATCTAAACGAGATATGATAGTAGACCCAATGACAAAGTCAATTTCTAGAGATTTATACATTGGGCATGTAAAGTCACTGGGACTACGTAGATGTTGAAATGTACTGATAAACATTTCTCTATGTATGTACACTTAGTCTAATGTCATTTATTTGGATATACTGTATGATGAAAATTATACATTGTATATCATTTGATTAATGAATATATGTGTTTATGTATAAATATATTTTGGGATGAATCATAAATATATGAGACAAATTATAGATTGGCTCTCTCACACTGGAAATCACCTCTAGTGTTTATGCCCGCTAGAGATGAGGCAAGTTTAACGTTTATTATCTAGGTGATAGTTGACAGCGAGAAACTTAAACCATAAATGCCGCAAGGAAATTGGTTCAAAATGATTTATTAATCATTATATCTATCTTATGTTGCCAAATGTGAGTTCTGAATAAGTTTTTGAGTAGATAAGTGAACTCAAGTTAAACATTAAGTATGTTTGAACTATTATCTGTACGGTATTTCTTGAATAAAGATGTTCAAGTTAAACAAAGTGGGTAAATACCGTAGCATATGACTCATACCATGTGTGCAAAACTGACCACAAAAAAGGGAATCAATGTAAGTCACACGATCTTATCTTACATTGTGTGAGACCCTTGAGATTGAAGAAGAACTTCATCATAAACCCTTATGACTCTTGTTTCATTATTGAGAATTTAATTTAAGGTTTGCTACTTTGGGTTATTGCCAAAAGATCATGCAAGATGTGATCTTATGGAATAATACTAAGAAAGCAAATTAAATTTAATTTAAAAGAGAATTGAGAACAGAGGAAGGTCGTTTATTTTTTATCATTGATTCACATAAAAAGTATTCATAGATGACCATCGTCTCTTTAGTAGAGAACTTGAATATAGTCATGACTTAAAGAAACTAACTCAGATCAAAGCAAAATGCAAATGCGAGATATGACCTAGGATATAGCATACAATGTCTACTCTATGAAACTTAAGTCCTAGGATCAATTTGTTAATCGAGATGTCATATATTCCTAACAGATATATGACACTGTGCTCTCGTCGTATACTAGTCACACCAGTTATTGAACAAGTATGAGTCTTACAGAGTTTTATTTTTTAATGAGAATAAACCCATCATGTGTGAGTGGGAGATAATGACTTATTATACACCCATGAGGGGGCTTTTAAGTACTTAGATTCTTAAAATAACTACCAAAGGTAGTTATATGATGGTAGTTATATGGAGGTCATTTTAAAACAAATGATATAGACATACATCGGTATGTATGTTTGAAGTGGCTTTACTTCTTCGATGTAATAAAGAGAAGAGTAGAAACAAAAGATTCTCTGCAGTGAAAATTGGATTGAGTTTGGTGCTAACTCTCCAATATTAGGGATATTTATTTGTATCCAATATCAGATTTCTTAGCTAAATATTTATCACATATTGCTTGAAAACATTCTTTTATCTTATGCATGGTTGCCAAATTAATTAACTTATAAGACCAGGTATACAAGAAAAGCATAATCTACAAGTGAAATTATGACGAGCTCATAATTAAAAGTTTTCTAAAAGTTATCTTTTCTAATAAAGAATGGCTCGCTTTTTAATACTTTCTTATTGTTGTACTAAGAGCCTTTACAATCCCTATAACACTACTAACAAATTTGCATATTAGTAAAGTAAAGTTTAGAGCTTTTCTCTTTCCCATTCTTCAGACCTTTACTTTGTTAGCATGTAAAAGAAAGAAATTAATCTTGTAAATGCCTGTTTTTACTACTATTTCACCTCCTAAGATGATGGAACTGCCATGGTAGGACGGGTCAACAATGTACTTGAAATAATTGTTTTCCAATGGCATGAATGGCAAGGGCACTATAAAATAAAACAAAATGATTATTCTTACTTGTATTTAGTTATTATTTGGCTAAGACTGGAACAAATTATGCTTCTTCTTTATTATGAAAGTAGTCAATCTTATAGACTAAAGTATGAAAATATCTGAATAAATATGTGGGTGAGAACAAGTTCACTAAATTGGCTCGGTATAAGAATCCCATATGATTACTTATAAGTAAGTAGAAATGCTCATTTTGATAATTGTATAAATGATTCTTTGACTTAAGATCTCTAAACTATCATATATATTGATTATTATATTTTGATACTATCTAGGACCTATCCTATACTAGGTAGCTTATTTGGTATTCATTGGATATAGAATAAATTATATTAAAGTAGTTAAGTGATTAATATAAGATTCATTACCTAATGTAATTAGGGAAACTATTTCATTATTCGCAATTTGTATTAATTTGAGACTTTGAAAATAGATTTCTAGTGTTATTAAAAGCATTTATTACTAGCATTGGAGAATCAAAATGATTAAATTCAAATATAATAGGCGTTAATTCAATTCTCTATGTTTGATTGGAACATTATATAATAAAAGCATTATATAAAAAAATAATGCACGATAAGATTAATAAAAATACTGTGATATTACTAATATTTTGATGATTATAATATATTGCTAGATGTTAATCTTAATTATGGATGTGTTTAATTAGATAATCAAAAATATATTTAAAAATATTTAGTTGATAGGATTTATGGGCTATGAATACTTGCCAGCGAGGACTTATATCACCTTTTCCTTTGTTGCAACTTCTCATCATCCTTACATAATATTGTTATGGAGCGTTCTGGATTGCAATTGCCATAACTAATCCAATATTATCCACTGGTTTTTGAAGCTATATTTTAGCATTAGAGGTGATCAATAGAGGAGAACAATTCGATGTACTTAGCAAATATAAGCTCTTACGAACTTAAGCATCAAAGTGACTATATCAAGAACACCCTCGTCTCTCTAAAGTAGTTAGCTTTGTAAGCTTGCAAACTTAAGACCTAAGAGTTGAAATCAGTTCAACATGCCTATTGGAAATTCAATCTATATTAACCCACTAGGCTCAATGCTAGTCTTAATTAATTTATCTATTTATGTCAGTCAAATATACCCAATGTCATTGTTCATTAATTTTATATCATATCAATTCATTGGACTTATTACTAGTGTTGATTATTTTTTTTCTCATTAGCCTATTAGACTTATTGCCATTATATAGGAATTAATATGTTAATAAATTATTTTTAATTCATATTTGTATATATTTTGTTTATTAACAATAAAATCATTTATCCAATTTAATTATTTATTATTTACAAAATTTAAATTATAAATAAAATATGAAAAATTAATCATCTCATTTTTAAATATTATTATATAATACATAGAATTTTAACGAAACACTTAATTTTTTTGAAGGAAAAAACACTTAATTTATTATCATATAAGACTAATAAATATTATTAATCATTAATATAATATAATATAATAATATTTATTAATTATAAATAAATATAAATAATGATGTAAGTATGATAATTCAATAGAATGAAAAAAATTATAAAATTTTATTTAGAAATAAAAATTATTTATAAAATATATTTTATAAATAAGATATGAGTAATCGATCATCTTATGTATTATAAAAATTTAATATATTATTATATTGATTATTAATAAAATTGATTAAATTAATATTTATTAATTAATAAAAAAATTACTATTACATATTTAAAATCATTATGCTTATATTATAAATAATTATATATAAATTAATACATTAATTAATAACTTTTATTTTCGGTGTATTCAGTCCCAATATAAGACCTCCATGGATATTACTGAACATACTTAGATTAAGGGAAGAGGTCAGAAATCAAATTTCAAACATGATAAGTGATGTAGGAGCAGCCTTCTTCTGATATGATTAACGGATTAAATGGGGACCACTTGGTAATGCTTATGATATAAATTCATTGACAAATGTAATAGTGATAATGCCATGGTGAGGCAAGTTCTAAGAGCAGCATCTTAATCTCATACTTAACATTAATCTGAAGGACAAACTGATTTAAAGTGGACATTCTCGTGATTTATATACTAATTCATCTTGCAGGGATATGCTAAAAGATCACTTGGAAAAGTTAAAGTGGTTCTCTTTGGTCTGAGACGATCCTGTAAACCAAAGAGCATCATATACCTTACAATTAGCCTTCAAGAATTGGCTGAATACAAGGGACAAACTAAGGAAATTCCTAGACATTCCTACTACTTGTGTTCTTTGCCACGACGAAAGTAAGTCTAAGGAATTTTTCTTTTCAATTGAAAATTCTCAAAACAAGTCTAGAAAAAGATACAATGGTTATGCTGTTGGAATTATGCCCATAACCCAATCATTATGTAATAGATTGAACAGTGTAATTTTGTAATTATTAACTTTGTTTAATAACATGACAAATATTTTTATCATATTATGTTTATTGTTTTTATTGTAATATGATAAGTTCTTGATTAAATTTATACTCTTGTCATCATAATGGAGATTATGATAATGAGAGTCAAGTTTTTAGGATTTAATATAAAAATGTTCTTGATCATAGGATCATCAAACAAGGACTTTAACGATCCGGTTAGATTAATATATATGTAATAGTATCTATTGGATAGATATTAGTAGATCTCATTTACTAAGTTACATATATAGATGATGCATATGGAGATATGGTCATTGAACTGACCAAACTGAGAATTCCCAATGGTTAATATTACTTATGAATTGTCAAATGGGATATTCTTATAAAGATTTAAATGTATATTAGTCCTTTGACATGAGATCATCATAGTAATCAATTGGTCACTTATATTTTGATGTCGGGCACCTAGTGTATAAAAATGCTAGTTGAATTATAAAAATGCTAGTTGAATTATCATTGGATATAATTAAGTACCTATCTGATTAGTGGTGAGTCAAGATGGGATCCATCAACTCTAGGTAATAAGTTTAAACTCTATGTTGTCATTGATCTTAATGGTTGTTTCAAGACCTTGGTTAGGGTAATTGAATGAGTGAAGAAAAGGAGTTTTTTAAGTCATTCACCAATCATTAATGATCGACATGTAACATAGTTGGTTATCTAATAAGGTTTGACAGTTAAACCACACCTTAGGATAATCCGGAATTGTAATGATGAAAGGTAATTATACGTTATTCTTAACCAGGTTCCATCTTTGTAAGGTTGTTATTTCACACTATCTAGTCGTTGAGGAGTGTTGCTAGACGCCAATCTTGATTAGTAATTAATTAAATTAATTACTACCGGTTTAGTGATGAATATATGTGGTCACACATTTACGAGTGTAATATTTTCTATTTATGATTATTTAATTTATTATGAGATACTTTATTAAATAATCTATATGTCATATTATTATATTTTTTGCTAACACAGAAAATATAATTAATATTGAAAATTCCCTTGTACAAAATAAATGAATAAAATAAAATAGTTTTATTATATTTTATTTTAGAAATAATAATAATAATAAAATAAAAAATAATTTTATTTCATTTATAAATAATAATAATTAATTATTATTGTTTAAGAGAAAGCAAAAAGGCGTCAGAGTAAGTGTCGGTGGTTATTTGTTTTGGTTTTGGTTTTATATATAACCAAACGAAATAACGAAACGTTGTGTGGAAAGGTTATTTAACGTTTTAAAAACAAAGACTAAGATGTTAGTTGTGTGTATGAAGTGATATGAGACGTTGTTTTCGTTTTTAGTGATAGACAATAGATAAAAACACTGTAACTTTTCCTTCTTGTTATGTGTGCGGTGAGTGACATAAAAGAGAGAGCTTTCTGCAAGTTTGTGTTATATACGTGGAAACAATGAACAACAAAAGTGTTGCTCTTTTGGTTTTGTATAAGCAAATAGTGATGAGAAAGGTGATGCTTTTGGTTTTTGTGTGCTGCGAGTAAAACAAAGAGAAGAGTTTGAATATAGTGATATTCATTGTTTTTGTTTTTGTTCTTTGTACGAAAAAGTAAACAAGAAAAATAGAGACGAAATTGTTTTATTCTATTATTGAAGAAAGGGTTTTTCAAATTTATCCAAAGCCATATCAAGTATTGAAAGTGGGATATATTTTTCGGTAAGTACATAGAGACTTCGTATTTTCGAAATTCTGTATTTGAGTAATCGTCATTTTCCAGGTATTTATCGTATACCTATTCTTATTATTAGTATGTTGTTAAACGCAATAAATAGTATATGATTGCAATTTTAATTTCCGCTGCGTATTGCGATCCTTTCATATGCAACATGGGGAATGCATGTACTAGCCTTCAAAAACTGGAAAGCTGGTAATACCAACATCACACAAGGCCGAAGGTAGATAGGATTGTATATAAAATAGCAACAGGGAGCACTGTGCATGCAATCTGGTATGACCTATTACTACAGGAAATGATAAGCATTATAAGGCAATAAATTATCGCACATCAAGTACATAAAATGTGCAGTCAAGTCCTAGTATTACTGTGGACTCTCTAATTACATATCCTAATAGCTACTATTTAGTGGAAAAGGGTTCATTTAAGCAGTCAATACTCAGCAATTAAATGGTGGCAACCAAGCTAGAAGTTAATGATCATACCCAACTCTAGTCAAATTGAATACTACAAGAACTATAAACAGGCATATCAAGAAAGCTACACAGAGAAGGAGGAGGAAGATAGAACTCACAAGCGAGGAACCAATAAGTCTAATATAAAACTCGACAGAAGAAAACAGGTACCACCAAAGTATATAGACATTGGAAACATGTGATGAAGCTACCTCAAGCTACATTGAACTTGCAAAACACAAGAGTAATGATGCATACAGATGAGTACTGCAAATGCCTTAAATCTAAACACTAAGCTTGCATGTGTTAACTCAAATATGCATGTTTCCAAAAAGACATTTGTCGCCAAAGTTGAAAATACCGTACCAGCCTTAGTACCGGATTGGATTTTGGTACGGTACTGTATCAATACTGATCAATACCAGATACCGTTTCGGGTAAATTTTAAATTTATGAAATAGTCTCTGAATTTTTTAAAAATATGCATAATAGTCCATTATCATATTGTATTGTATACTTTATAAGTTTACATCAACTATGTCTCCAAAAATCATAATAATAAATAATAACCACAATTAATATGAAATAACAACAAATTTCAAATATTTCTCATATAAATAATAACCATAATTAATATAAAAAAAGACAATCATCTTCATATAAATATAAAATTAAGAGCAATACAAAGTATTTAAAATATTACAATTTCATCATATAATAAATAACAATCACATCAAAATATAGAATAAAAAGAATAATAAATATTCTTAACTCTCAAACTATTACAATTTATAATAAGCATTCGTGATGAGGAAACAACTAAGTAGAAGTAAAATTTGAAACAAAAATATTTACAATTAAACCACACACATATATATATATATATATCAAATATAAGTAAAATTAAAAGAAAAGGAAAAACAAAAACCAGGAACTTCATTCAGTCGTCTACAGGAGGATATCCGCTATAACTGCACTAACCACAATTAAACGGGTACCTTAGCTTATTCGATGTGAGGCATAGAAGAGACGTATTGATAGTATGTATATAAAATTAGTTAACGTGTATTTAATGCCTGGAGACTGTCTAACACAGCATGTTATTTCAGTTAATAACATGATGCAAGAATTATGTTTTAAAGGTTGTCGAGCTTATATAGATGTTAAAGTAAAGTACATGAATTTGCTTGCAACATTACCTCAACCTAAAGGTGAACTGTTACGAATGGTCTTAAATAATATGCCTAACGAGAAGACTTATAGTTTGTTAGTGAATGACATTTATTAAAGAAATATGTAGAAGGGAGTTGATTAGGACTTTGCATCATATAGGTCTTCCAATGGAAATAGTAAGAGCTAGTGTACATTGAGCTTCGTAAACTGTTTCACACGAACTTGTGAACTCATTTTTGCGTAGGGTTCGTTATCTATAGACTGTTCGCAGGTTGTAGTGCATTTAATACAATATGTTTGTTTATAAAAACAAAAGTCTTATTTTTTGTGTAATATGTTTACATGTATATCATATAAGAATTCGTCTAGAGTAAAGTAATTAGGATTTGATTGTTGTATGAATGATGATTAAACACATTAGTGGACTTTTGATTTCATAAGCAATTGTGATTGAATTATTTACTTTATGAACGATTAATATGACATTAATGTGTATATATATTTCTTTCTTATTGTAGAAATTGAATGTTTCAAACAAAAAGAAAAATGGCTACTGCTTCAAAGAATATTGTTGCTAAATTCAATATGGGTGAGAAACTCAATGGTAACAATTATGAAATATGGAATATGAAAATCCAATATGTGCTGGAGGAGCAAGAGGCTCTTGAACCATTAAACCTAACTATGGAAGTTCCTGAGGAGGGCAATACAACCTAGCATAAGAGGGACTATGGTGCATATGAATTATAGAAAAAGAAAAACTTTTTAGCTCACGTTGCTAAGTAGCATGAATAATGATATCAAGCGAGAATTCCGTAAATTTGAAACTACAAAGGACATGTGGTTCGCATTGGCTACTCATTTTGGAGGTGCTTCAGTGACTAAATTGAGGTCACTTACAATTAAGCTTGATAATTATAAGAAGTGCCCAGATAATACAATGCAAAAACATCTGAGGTAAATGTTCAACATGGTAAGTGAGTTACGTGATGTTAGTTTTGAGCTTTTTGATGAACAACAAGTACAAGCTGTGATTCATTCACTGCCTCAGAGTCGGGAGTATATGAAGATGGACTTAACTCATAATGAGAACATCAAGACAATGGAAGATGCTACAATGCATCTCATCTTGGAGGAGGAGCATCTTGAAGCCTCAAAGATATCTTCTAAGGCATATGTAGTTAATTCTAGATCACATGGAGCTATGAACAAGAAACGTAAGCATCATGGTGGTCCCATGTGGAAGAATAATAAGAGATTCAACTACTCACCGCAGGAATCCAAGAAAACAAAATGGAACCAACGTGAAAAGGAAAAACGTCCCTTCAAGAAGAACATGAAATATGTGAAGTGCTATAATTATAGTAATAAGAACCACTTTGTTCAAGATTGTACCGAGCCCAAGAAGGTACAGCTTTAAGGTACAAACATTTGTTATGTAAATGTTTCTTTTTATGTTTTTCTAACTGAATCACATCCTTTGTATATTGCAGACTCAGGAGCAACCATTCATGTAGCGAAGGATAAAGATGCTTTCGATGAGTTTATAAACTCCCACGTGGTAGTCAATAGCTTTATTTAGGTGACAATTTCAGAGTTGTACTAAGAATTGGTACATGTAAATTGGACATGAGTGGAGGACGACCCCTCATCCTACATGAAGTATTATTTGCTCCACAGATTTGTAGGAATCTTTTATATGTGTTGATGTTGGTTAGACTTGGTTTCAATATAAATTTCCACAACGGTGGAATGGATTTGTATCTTAGATCTATTAATTATGGTCATAGTTTTCTATGTGATGGATTTATTGTACTACATGTGTTAAAGGAAAATAATAATATTAGTTATTTATTATTTACATCTAGTAATTCCAATAATGTTGCAACTTTGTGGCATGCTAGACTATATCATATTGGTCAAAATCAAATTAGTCGATTAGCTAAAGAAGGACTTTTAGGTAATCTTACGACATGTGAGCATTGTTTATCTGGTAAATGGGCAAGAAAGCCATTTGGAAAGGAAACACGAGTTTATATCCATTGCAATTAATTCATTATGACATTTGTGGTCCAATGAATGTAAGGGCTAGACGTGGGGCAATTTATTTCATCACCTTCATAAATGACTATACTCAGTATAGTCATGTTTATTTGATTTCTCATAAATCGAAAGCATTCGATTGTTTTATAAAATATGTAAACTTGGTTGAGAATCAATTAGATAAGAAAATAAAAAGCATTACGAACTGATCGTGGATAAGAATATTTATTAGAAAAGTTCAAGGCTTTATGTGATGAGAAAGGAATAGAAAGACAATTAATAATTCCTAGAACCTTATAACAAAATGGTGTCGCTAAAAGACGAAATAGAATGCTATTAGAAATGATTAGCTCTATGTGGCCCAAGCAAATTTACCAATCACTTTTTGGGGTGATGCGTTACTAGCAGCCACCTATGTACTTAATCGTGTGCCCACGAAATCAGTTACTAGCACACCATATGAGTTGTGGATTGGTAGGAGACTAGATGTGTCAAGTCTTAGACCATGGGGGTGTGCAACCCATGTTCATGATCTCTCTCACAAACATAGGAAATTAGGTCCAAGAGGGAGAAAAAGTATTTTTATCAGATATTCGGAACACTCAAAAGGATACGTGTTTATTAGTGAACAAGGCAATAAAGGTGTAACTGAATGTGAATCACTGGATGTAACAGTCTTAGGGAATGATTTTCCCAAGCAAGGCAAAATAGGTAAAGACCTATTGTTATATGAGTCGCTTGGTCAAAATGATTCTGTTATGAAGAACCAAGTTGAGGAACTTCAACCAAGTGGAAGCAACACAAAAAGGTTCTCTATGATGACTGATCCGAGTGGGAGTAATAAGATCAATCATGAATTGTTTTATGATGAACCTCGTTTAAGACGAAATAATCAAGGAATAATTCCCCGGTGTCATTTTGAGAATGAAGGAGAAATTAATATAATTGTTCCACAAGAGGAAAAAGAGCCAAGGAATATAAATGAGGCTCTTACTGGCCCTGCTAAAGAAGAATGAATGAAAGCAATGAAATTAGAAATGACTTCTTTAAGCTCAAATCAAGTATAGGGCTTAGTTAACCTCGTTGAAGGGCTTAAAGCAATTGGGAACAAGTGAGCTCTTAAAATAAAGCGAAAAGCTTATAGTAGTATCAAAGGATATAAGGCACGCCTTGTAACAAAAGGATATACACAACAGGAAGGAATTGATTATCAGTAAACTTTTTCACCTATTGTGAAGTTTACTTCAATCCGTCTTATTCTGGCTATAGTAGCCAATATGATCTTAAATTACATCAAATGGATGTAAAAACTGCTTTTCTTGACGGAGAATTAGATGAATAAATCTACATGGAACGACCTGAAGGTTTCATCAAGGCAGGTCAAGAAAATAAGGTATGTTGGTTATTAAAATCAATTTACGGCCTGAAGCAGTCTTCAAGACAATGGTACATTCGTTTTCATAATGCAATCATTTCGTATGATTTTCAAATGGTCTTCAACATTCGTTTTCATAATGCAATCATTTCGTATGATTTTCAAATGATCGATGAAGACCATTATATGTATCTTAAGAGATCCAAATATAAATTCACAATTTTATATTTATACGTGGCTGATGTATTGATTGCTTGTAATGACTATGTGTTTCTTACGCAAATCAAATTTTGGTTATCATCTAAATTTGAAATGAAAGACATAGGTGAAGCGACATACATTCTTGGAGTCAAGATTTCAAGAGATAGTTCAAAGAGATTGTTATCGCTTTCACAAGTGATGTACATTCAATGAATTCTTGAACGATTCCGTATGCAAGATTTCAAACCAATTGATAATCATATTGTTAAAAACAAAGGCCTTAGTAAGAAAAATTGCTCGTCAAGACCATAAGAAGGGGAACAAATGAAGAATGTTCCCTACTCTAGTGCAGTTGGAAGCCTCATGTACGCAATGATATGCACAAGACCAGATATTTGTTACGATGTTAGGATAGTGAGCAGATATCAATCAAATCCAGGCCAAGCACATTGGAAAGCAGTAAAGAGAATATTGAGGTATCTAAAGGGGCCTGTGGACTATGCATGATATTATCAAGGCAATGATCTGTGTATATAAGCGTATACAAATGCAGACTGGGGAGGAGATTTAGATGAAAGAAAATTACCTCAGGATATGTATTCTTACTAAACCATGAAGCAATATCATGAAAAAGTAAGAAACAATCTTGTGTTGCATTATCCACAATAGAAGCTGAATTTATAACATTATCAACTGCAGTACAAGAGGCTGTGTGACTTCATCGATTCTTAGTGCATTTGGGAGTCACTAAAAGTGAAATTAATCCAGTGACCATCAACTATGATAATCACGCTGCAATCGCTTATACAAAAGACCACAAATTTCATTGTAAGACAAAGCACATAGATACCAAGTATAATTATGTGAAAGATATAGTTACATGAGGATAAGTGAACAAGAAATATATATCTACACGAGATATGATAGCAAACCCAATGACAAAGCTAATTTCCAGAGATGTATACATTGGGCATGTAAAGTCACTAAGACTATATAGATGTTGAAATGTACTGATAAACATTTCTCTGTGTAAGTTCACTCATTATAATGTAAGATGAAGATTATACATTATGTATCATTTGATTTATGAATATATGTATTTTTTGCATAAATATATTTTGGGATGAATCACAAGTATATGAGATAGATTGTAGATTGACCCTTTTACACAGGAAACCACCTATAGTGTTTATGCTCGCTAGAGATGAGGCATGTTTAAAGTTTATTATCCAGGTGATAATTGAAAGCCAGAAACTTAAACCATAAATGCTAGAAGGAAATTGGTTCAAAGTGATTTATTAATCATTATATCTGTCTTACGTTGTCAGATGTGAATTCTGAATAATTTTTTGAGTAGATAAATGAACTCAAGTTAAACATTGAGTATGTTTGAACTATCATTTGTTTGGTATTTCTTGAATAAAAGATGTTCAAGTTAAACAAAGTGGGTAAATACCGTAGCACATGACTCGTACTATGTGTGCACAACTGACCACAAAAGGGATTAATGTAAGTCTTCAGATCTCATCTTACATTGTGTGAGACCTTTGAGGTTGAGAAGAACCTCATCATATGCTCTTATGACTCTTGTTTTAGTCTTGAGAATTGAATTTAAGGTTTGCTACTTTAGGTTATTGCCAAAAAATCATGCAAGATGCGATCCTATGGAATAATTCTAGA
>JANTNU010000003.1:25843560-25889377 GCA_024752395.1 Erythroxylum havanense
GGCGATTATACTTGGTGTATAATCATATGATATATCTATGAGCATAAAGGGACAGTGTATGCGTTCGGTGATATTTTAGATGATTTGGGGTATCATGACTATATGAAGGTGTTATGTTAGTTAGACAGTGACTTAATATAACACTACTGGTTCTTTAAATGGTCGCATGCCTCATTCTCAGTATGACACGTGAAATTGTAAGAAGAAGATGTAACTCGTGGCTTATGTGGCCGAGTGGGAGTTGTTGGAAGTTACACAAGAAACTTCCGACAGTTATAGTCGTCCTCATATAAAAGGATGAAAAGATGATTACATTGGAGATAATCAAAAGTGAAAAACTCTATTTATTCTAAAATTCTCTTTAAACTTCTTCACGTGAATCAAACCATCAAAGATTAGAGATTTGAGGCGTGAATTCATTGGTGACTCTAGCAACCTACCGAAATCCGAAGACTAGCAAACAACAAATTGATCCAGCACTTCCGCATTAAGGTTAGTTCTTATTAATCTACACAATATAATACTCAGTAGAAGAAAAAGTGCGGCAGGGAAGTAGACAGACGTTGGAGATATGTGATGAAGCTACCTCAAGCTATTTAGGAGAGCAACCTGTAAGCTGTAAGAACTTGATCAGTAATGATGCATACAAATGAGTACAGATGATTAAAGAGAACACTGACCATTCATGGGTTTAACTCGTTGTAATGGCTTCCGATGGACCGTAGTAAAAAAGGAATTTGTAGAGGGTAAATAAGATTGGAACAAATTTAATAATACGTAATCTTATTCGTAATTAGTAGAAATTAAAGTAGATGTACCGATATTAGTTAAAAGATAGCAACACGTAATTGATTCATATATTAATCTCATTTTTAATCAATATAACTTTTTAAATTTTTAAGAAAACTTTTATTTACATAATTTTTAATAATTACTCATATTTATTTATGCAGATATATTTTAATGCCTGGAGTTTCTAAATTTTTTAAAATTATGAGATTTTTAAAACATAAACATATTAAAAGGGTCTTTATATTTTTACCCTTTGAGAGCCTATTATAAGATCTTGTTTTAGCGCTAGAATAATTCTATTAGTAAAATTTTAAAAAATAAAAAAACTCCAGGCATTAAAAAAAATTGCATAAATATGAAATTAATTGATTAAGACCTTCTATTGGACGATTAGATTGCTCGTGAGCAGTGCCGACCCTGAGCAAGGGCCAACAGGGCACCTGCTCAGGGCCCATGATAAGGAGGAACCCCTAATCTCATGGTAATTTTTTTAAAGATATAAATAAAAAATTAATCAGCCATAAAATTAAGCTCCAAAAAAATTGCCCACAAGATAACAACACAAACCTAATAATTGAGTAATATGCAGGTCTATTAATGATGCACTTATTA
This sequence comes from Erythroxylum havanense, assembly GCA_024752395.1. Lineage (NCBI taxonomy): Eukaryota > Viridiplantae > Streptophyta > Magnoliopsida > Malpighiales > Erythroxylaceae > Erythroxylum > Erythroxylum havanense. The sequence continues at coordinate 25,844,965 of JANTNU010000003.1, forward strand.
TGTCATTCCTTTTGGAGCTATTAACACATTCAGTACTGAAAAGGGGCTCATTTTCATCCATTTCTTATGGTGAGAGTCTCATTCAATAACATATTGGTCAATCAAGTCGCAATATATGCTAGCCTATTTCCTATCAACTGCATAGATTTTGTAAAGATGTCACGTTCTTAGAAGAAAATTAAATATTATGATCATTTAATATTTGGTTCAGTATGTACACTTATAAATTGAGTCATTTATGTTTCATATAAACATATAAACTTAAACATACTGTCGATTTATTAGGACCTTTTTATTTTATTTTATTTAATTTATTAAGGTTATTTTTTTTTATTTCACCCGAGCGTATAAAGCGATAGTAACGACCCAGCTCGTGAGCATGAAACCATTCTAAAGCCATTGCACTTTGATCCCTTTCCCAAATCTTTGCATTTTGCGGCCCTGGTCGCTCTCTTTCCCTTTTCTCCTACTCAAAGAACAGCTGCCCACTTCACTCTTCCTGCTACTCATTAACAAACAGATAGAGGCAAAAACAAAATTTAAAGGGAAAATGAAAGAGACCCATTAATCTGATCAAAAGACATAATTTTCTCCTCCTCAATCCTCTTGTTTCTATAAGTTCTGCAAATTGTGTACCTGGAACTGAAACAGGGAGTGAAGGTCAAGAAAAGATGCAGCAACAAGGGGGCCCCTCTGACTTGGCTCACCTCCAGTCCACCATGCAAGCCATCGAGTTCGCTTGCGCTGCCATCCAGGTCCTCTCTTCCTCTCCGTTTCCCTTCCCTGTACTTTATGACTCCGGTACTGACTCCGTCAGTTTTCTTCTCGTTATTCATTTTCTGTTTGCTACTTTGCTTTGTTAGAAATTTCGAAAAATTTCAAATAAGAGAAGAAATAAACAGAGAACAGCAAAGTCTATAAGGAATCCGTTCAACTATAATCAAGAACAATGCCTCTTACCCGTTTTAATTGTTTTATGTTACAAGTCATAATATTTCTTATCTTTGCTATAAAAAATTATAGCTTTATTATATTTAGTTGCAAAATACAAGTATAATACTTTAAGGGAATCGCTGTAACTATAATCGAGAGCATTGCTTCTTACCTCCTTTGATTGTTTTGTGGAACTAGTCATTAACTTTGTTCTCTTTTCTGTTTAACAAATGGTAGCTTTGGAGTGTTTAATTGGGGAAATCGCAGGCACATCAGCTAGATCCTTTATCATAACCCATTTGGGCATTTCACTTGCTGTTGAGAGAACAGATTACCTGTTTCTACTGTTCTTGTACAATCTTTAGTGATTTCACATCAAGTAGCTATCTTCTGACGTTGTTATGGATATAATTGCATTTACTTGCAATAATATGTTTCGTATGGGCGTTATGTGTTGAACTTTTTTATTGGGATGTTCATTGGTCTTCCCAAATCAATGACAGATGCAAATGAATCCAACAGCGGAGGCCACTATTCTGGCACTGAATCAGTCGCCTCAGCCTTATAATGTGTGTATATATATACTCGGTATGAAGGTTACTGGGATGACTAGTGTATACATATAAGGTCCCTAAAAGCTATTTGATGTTCATGGTGGATATGATTTTTGTCTATTAGAGAATTCTCAAGTAGCAAATGCAAGGTTTCAAGCAGCTGCAGCAATTCGAGATGCTGCTATCCGAGAATGGGGGTTCCTTTCGAATGATGATAGGAGAAACTTGATTAGGTATATACCTGCAATGTAGTTGTTGATTCCAGTAATGTTTCTTCTCAAAATCAGAGTGAAAGTATTTCTCTTGTGGCAAATTTATCTTGGGATTTATGCTGCTCCTTAAAATTCCACTCATTTTGTGTGAACATGTTCCAAGCACAACAAATGGGATTAAACTGCCTAAATTCATATGCTTATTATGTATGAAAGTTATTATTAGGCATTGATTAAACCATTATCCATTATGTAGAACTTTTTGAGTTTTGAATTATTTGTAAGAGCACTTACTTGTTTTATATTGGTCATTACATAATGAAAACATGGCTTGCAGTTTTTGTTTGAGCTACGTTATACAACATGCTAGTTCACCTGAGGGCTATGTTCAGGCAAAAGTTTCTTCTGTGGCCGCACAACTGATGAAAAGAGGCTGGTAAATTGAACATGTCTTTTCATTTTGTATTACTGCATGAGTGAATTGTGTGCATCTGGAGCACTAAGTGCATGTAATTGTAACATGCTTCTTTTATGATGGTCTCATGATAATGCATTCATGGTGTGCTTTGTATAAAGTGGTCGTACCCCTTAAGACTTTAAGCATATTTTCATACAAAAAATCATTAAACATTTATGATGTAACCATTTTTGTCACATTGTGAATAATTTATAAATTGTCTACCCTTTTCTTGAATGTGCTCTAAGTTATAGTGAATAAATAGCACTTAGTTGTGTCATTTTATATTTATGAAGACACCATTTTGTAAGAGATTAATTAAAAATACATGGGGGATGATTAGGCAATATGTAGGATGTTATGAAATTGGAATAGACGATGTTCCATCAATTAAAGTACTCTTGCTTGTGATATGGTTGAGCCCTTCACAATGATTTTTAATGGTAGTAGAAGGATTTGCTTCACTTATTAAGCAATGACATGTATAATGTCTAAATGGAAAGCTAGTATTTAGTATGCAATTGGTGGCTTGCAATAGTTCCTATAAAGATAAACCTAAATGTAGGGTGATTTATCTTTTGCGCAGTTATGTTTAAGGTGCTACTTGAATTTTGAATTATTATTTTGTTGTTCTTATTTGTAATATCCAACTATGGTGAGATGGTTCAATTTATTTACCCTCAATCAACTCTTATCATTGTTAGTGAATCTACCATTTTTTTGTGAACCTTTGATGTTTGCATGGTATTATATATCCTTCGTTTGATGTAACAATCATTATCTTATAAAATCTCTGGTGTCTTCAAAGTCTTCACATTGGAGACATATATTCTAGATAATTGAAACCGTGCTACTATGTAAACTAGGTTATCATTTTTATGGACCAATTCATTTTTAGATGTTTTAGCTAGTACTTTCTTAGGAACTTAAGTTGCACCACTTGTTCTCTTTATTTCTTCCATCCATATTGTTTGAACTTGAAAAGATTAAATATTATAGTAGGAAATGATGTCTTCTTTCTATCCTATGCAGAATGTATATTTTGATCTTTCAGGTTTTCATTAAAATTCAAGTCTGACCCCTTGTAGTGTTCAAATAAGCCTTATATGTTAAAAGAATAATCCTAGTTGACCTCTAAATAAATAGGATTACAAACTACAATTTGGATTTTGTTAATCTAAGGGATCATCTGATTTCATTTATGGTTTTTGGTTTTAATGTCCTGATTTTGGTTTTTTTGGTATAACATAAACAAGTCTTATTTGATTTTTAATGTTAATGTAGTTACACTTTATTACTATTAACAATTAAATAGTAAATACTTAAATATAAATTAATTAGGTAAATAATTTAACTTGAATCTCTTATACAATTTGTATTAGTAAATATTAATAAAATTTTATTATATTTTATTTAAATAAATACTTATACAAATAAAAATATATAAAGTTTTATTTCAAAATTTGAAATATATATATATTTTAAAGATATTTTAAATTTAAAGTATTTTATTAAATAATTAATAATTTTATTTTTTAAAAATTATCTAATTGTAAAATAAAATAATTTTAATAATTAAATTATATTAGTCATAATTCTTATTTGTAATTAATATTAAATAATTAAATAGTGTATGTTTAGTTGTTGATAAATCATATTGTGACAGAGAAAAATGAAATCAAAAAATAAAAATTAATTTTTATGCTTTTCACAAGTTATAAAAACTGAAAGAAATAAAAAAAAAACAGAAACCAAAAGTTCAACCAAATTGTTTTTTTAAATTAAATTTGAAAATTAAAGCAGAAATTAAAAAATGAAAAAATAGAACCAAACAGGGCCTAAGTTTATGTGACATTTTTCATTTTGGTGAGGGCTTTGTATGAGTTGGTATGCCAGTTTCATTTCCATAGTGGCAGTGGATGGATCCCCATTCCCAGAAAAGTGTCACGTAGACTTAGTTTAATGAAACATTGATTGGAGTTAATGTTTTTGGCTATTTGAGGGTTAATTAAGATGATCATAACATGAAAACTTATTTAAACACTACAAAATGTTAGGATTGAAATGTACCTTCTGCTTTTTATATTGAATTTCGTGCTTCCATTTTGATGGGCTGGAATAGAACCCTATTCCATATGAATCTTGATGATTTTGTTAACCACCTCCAGTTTGAACTTTTGATGATGAGAATAATTACAAGATTCTCAGTCATCTCTAAATCTTTACTTGGAAATTTATGAATTCTTTGTCTATAGCAGACACTTGCTAACAGCTAGATAGATATCTAAAGTTCATATACAGATTGGTATATGATTAAATGTATACACCTTTGGCATGGGTAAATTACTAACTCAGTTTTATGGTGGAAATATTTCATGCTTAGGCATGATTTTACTGCTGCGGAGAAAGAGACGTTCTTTTATCAGGTATACAGTTTTTGTTTTTTAGCAGCACATTGGCCATCTGACTTGTTTATTCTTTCTTCTTTTTAATTTCTTTGAATAATGTCTTGGCTTATGAGCGTAAGATTTCCTCTTTCCTTGTGTCAATTAGATTTTCGTCTTCTTTTATTTGAATCATCAACCTTCACATTTCTATTATACTTTTAAAGGATGTCCTTATCTATATCTAAAGTTTAGAATTTTACTTGTTGATGTCACCTGTATGGTTTAGTATGTATTTCTGGAATATAAAACTGTATTAATGCTTTAACAGTTGAGTATGATTTTTTGGAGTTATTACTTCTAATACTAGTACTGTTTATGATTGGTCATTAATCCACACTTATTAAGCATAACTGCGATTGCTTTATTTAGTCATTGTATAAGTATTTATACTCTGAATGGATTCAAAGAAGAAAATGGTTGAATTTTTTTTCGTCTGCATTGGTATTGTGGCTGCTTCATTTTTGCTTGAGGACAATCAGATTTTTTGTTTCTGTGCAAATTGATTTCTTATAGGTTATCTAATATATCCAGAATCGCAGGTGAACCAGGCTATTCTTGGCATTCATGGTGCAGACGTCCAGTTCTTTGGAATAAATTTTGTGGAATCATTGGTATGATATAGGTTATTGCATTTTCTTAGCAGTTTTTCTTTGATATTTCAACGCGTTGCTATATTCCTGACTTAAATGTTTGAAATATGCAGGTGTCAGAGTTCTCACCATCTACTTCCAGTGCCATGGGCCTTCCAAGGGAATTTCATGAGCAATGTCGGAGGTCGTTAGAGCTAGACTATTTGAAGGTTCTTTTGGTTCTCTTTCAACTTTTAGTATGGTCCATTTCCTGGAGACGATGGTTGCATTTACAATATCTTATTGTAGATGAAAATGTTTTATCCTTTTGTGTTTCCTTCCCTTATATTTTTCATTGTTGGTAGACATTCTACTGCTGGGCAAGAGATGCTGCTGTAAGTGTAACAAATAAAATTACTCAATCTGATGTTGAGGTACCAGAGGTTAAGGTTTGCAATGCTGCTCTACGTCTCATGCTTCAAATCCTAAACTGGGATTTCCGTTACAAAACAAGTGGCAAACAAAATGGTATAGATGTCTTTGCACGTGGAGTTAGTGCTGACAGTTCATCTAGAAGATCGGAGTGTACCTTAGTACAGGTACTGTATTTAATTTCTTGAATATTTTCTATTTAAGTTCTCAAGGTTCTGTGGTGTAAAAGTAAAAACAGTGCAATCTTTAACTCTTTTCTGTTATCTGAATCTTGAGAGTGGCTATTCTGTGTAGAGGGGCCTGAAATTCAGACATTTGTCTCCTTAGTATTACTTATCTAGGACCGTTATTTGGACAACCTTTGATTAGGTTATTCAGTGAATTTGGACATTGTACTAAGTTTGGGAGTCCAAAATTTTCTGCTTGTGATAATAGTATTTGATCTAGCATCAAGTCTCGGGTTTAAGTCATGGTGTCCTTTATGTTTAGTTATGTGATTTGTTGTGATTTTTCCACATTATTTGTGAATGAGAATTTTAGACTGAAGTATTTAGTCATTTATGAGCTTTCCTCAATAGCTGAAGTTTCTGTTAGGTGGTTTCTTGGCATTATTGATTAATAGTCATCAGCTTCTGCTTTCGGTCTTCTCATAATTTCACTTTTTCTTTGAGGTTTTTTGAGAAGATCCAAGCATTGGCTTATCTCAACCATATATCTTTCTTCTATTAATTGTTGGAAACAAGGGATTACTGCAGTTCAAAATTGACTTTATCATTTGAGTAATTCAAGTAATTCATGTATATGTTGCTTGTAGCCTGGTCCTGCTTGGCGTGATGTCTTGATTGCAAGTGGCCATGTTAGTTGGCTCTTGGGCTTGTACTCAGCAGTGAGAGAGAAGTTTTCGCATGGAACATATTGGCTTGATTGTCCAATTGCAGTCTCTGCCCGGAAGCTTATTGTACAGTTTTGCCTCTTGACAGGAGCCATATTTGGTAAGTGATACCAATTGTTGGGCATCTCTTCAAAATTTTTCACAGCGTAATTTATCACTCTGTGATTATTTGCATATGCACTTAGAATCATGGGTTTGCACTGAAGTCCTTAATTGGTGAAAGCTAGTTCAACTAAATTTGACCAGAACCTTTCCTATTGATGCTTACATAAAACTTTTGAGCTAGTGGCAAGTGCAATTGCAATCATTTTGTTAAAAAATTCCTCCTATATTGTAGTTCCAAAGATGTACATTATCTGTAGGACTTCTTATGCTTTTTGGTGGTTTGGCAAGAAATTTTCTATCCAATCAGTTTTATCCCTTTGTTTGTATATAATGGTTGAGTATATGCTTGCATGCCGTGTACTTTTTATATTAAAAGGATGATGCTTGCCTTGTACTTTTATATTAAAAGGGTGATGCATCCTTTAACATAACCTGTAAATGGAAGAGTTGCTTCATATTCTTGATGTTTCTGATAAACCTATATTTAGAATTGAGAATTTTGTAACTAGAATGTCATGAAATATATTAGGTTTAACACATTTTCTTATTTATTTGTAATAGTGCTTTATTACATAATAGTTATCAGTTTTCAATTAGTCTCTCTATATACATAATAAAAATCTCTAACATTCTTCCTCAAGTTGGAGAGATAATAGTTATCAGTTTTCAATTAGTGTCTCTATATACATAATAAAAATCTCTAACATTCTTCCTCAAGTTGGAGAGAATATTTTTAGATTCCCTTGATTTATTGAAAGTTTAATTAATTATAGGCACCTCAATGTGACAATATTATTTTGTAATCAAGATATTTAATCATATACCATTCTTCCCTATAAATAGGGACTTCATGTACTATGTAATACAGACACTTCTAATACGAACGATTTGACCCATGTTAATTTTGTATTTGTAGATGTAGGTATCCAAACCACATAAATCCTCTGTTCATCTTTCTTTCCTACCCTCTTTCTTTTATTTCATATTTTAACTTGATATCAGGGCAAGCTGAAATAGGATCTTCAAGAATAAATGGAAGAAACATCTTGACTAAATGAAAAAATAATAGGACAAAACAAAAATAAATGGTAATGTTCACTATGATACTATATTATTGTTCACCTGTGACCAGTGGCTCACAGCATTATTCTCTAGGTTTTTCTATCTAATTTATATTGGCTATGATACCGTGTATAATAGAGAGGTTACACCTAGAAGGGATACATATAGGTTTCAGCCACTCTAATAGACAATTTCCCCCAAAATATGGTGTATTAAATAGACATAATAAGAATCTTTTGAACAGTACATGGAAGTGATTTTTCAGATTAGATTGAACAATAAAAGTTAGTTCTGAATGATGATTGAGTGAAAATCACGATTGCAAACTTGTTCATAGATTGATAATGTCTTTTAGATTTCATTCATCTCCCATAGACCAAAATTCGTCACACAATCAGAAGGAAAGGAAGACAAGAATAAATGGGAATCAGTCATTGATTGCTGGATTATCACAATGAATAAAAAGTTGTACTCTTATCATGTAAATTGTCCTTATTTCGTTTTCCAAGTAATATGTTTCATTCCATAATCTAGATAACAGGGAGATGCAAGTGCATCATTGGATACAACTACTTTCTGGGATAATACAATGGATTGATCCTCCAGATGTCATCTCTCAAGCAATAGAGTGCGGAAAAAGCAAAAGGTTATTCTTGTTTATTCCCTTTTTCCATTTTATCTTTTCTGTTTCTTATGTAGTTCTTATTCTTATTTTCAGTGAGATGATAGACGGCTGCCGTGCGTTATTATCTTTTGCAACTGTCACAACCCCCTCTGTCTTTGATCAACTTGCAAAAGCTATAAGGTCAGCATTATCATCTACAGTTCAATTATGTTGCTTCAGATTTCTAGTACTTCATTTTCTGATTTAATAAGGATGTCTTACATCTGTGATTTTTGACTATGTGAATGTTTTATCTTCATGTTCAGGCCCTTTGGCACTCTAAGTTTGTTGTCCTCCTTGATGTGTGAAGTTGTTAAACTTCTAATGAATAATACCACCGAAGAGGAAACATGGAGCTGGGAGGCACGTGATATTTTATTAGACACATGGACCGCCCTACTTGCGGTAAAACGTTTAACTAAATGATCTCTCACTTGATCCCTTTTGACCTCTTGTTTTGTAGTGCAAACTTTACCTATTTAAATTATTGAACGCTCAGTTTATATCTATGCTTCTGTTTGAGTAGATAGATATGTGGGTGTTATGGCTGAAACTTGCATGAATGATTTCTGTTTGAGCTAAGTGTTGAGGGTTACCTATTTTTCGTGTACTGATCTGGCTTTGCTATAGACTGAAGTTCTTTAACTTCTTCAGCCCATTGATAATACTGAAGGGAATGCACTGCTTCCTCTTGAAGGGGTAAATGCTGCAGCCAATCTCTTTTCTTTGATTGTAGAGTGTGAATTAAGAGGTAAACATGCCTTATAATTTGATTTTTCAGCTAGAACATTGGTTATGTTAGCAATATTTAATTATTTCAACATAAGGAACTCTATAAATATTTCTGTAGTGGCTTCTGCATTAGCAATGAATGATGACGACGACTCTGACTACCTTCAGGCTTCTATTTCTGGTATGGAATTGGTTTCTTCATGTAACCTTCATTAAGTTCCTAAATGGCCGATTTCGGTGGATATCCTAGTTATTTTGTTTTGTTTTGCATCTTTGGGGTAAGTGACTTAACATCTTTGTGGCACGTCTTGCAGCTATGGATGAACGGCTAAGTTCTTATGCTCTTATTGGAAGAGCAGCAGTTGATGTCACAATTCCTTTACTTACAAGGCTATTTTCTGAGCGCTTGGCACGACTTCATCAGGTACTTGTAATTAGACAATGTCACTATTTCCTTTGTTGGAGCAGATATTTCTGTCTCTGTCTCATGTATATATTTGTGCATGTGTGTGTATTTCATGGAAACTTGGATTCGCCTAATGTATTCTGTAGGCCCTCTGGAAAAAGGTTTTGAAACTTAAAACTTTCTATGTTGGTTTTATTTCATCACCAATTAGATAGAAGAGTTCATGTGTTGGATTTGGTCTTTTAAGCCCAACAACCTTTATCGTTAGTGTAGCTCCTCTGGCCCATTAACAAACTAATTTAGTTAATTACTGGTTGGTCAATCATGAATTAGAATGAGTGTTGTTGGTGCTTTTGACAAGTTCTATAGACAGTTTGATCTCTAACTAAGTCATTGCACACTAGTTTTCTTTTTTGTTAAACAGGCATATACTTTTGCAAGTCTGGCATGAACCCCCATTGCTAATGAGGACTATGGTAAACCATCCTAAAGCAAACAGAAAATAATTAGGGAAATTGATTAATTAGAACTTCATTCACTTCTGAGTAATTGCTTTAGTAAAGTTTCTACATTATGGCCATCCTTTTTAATTGAAGCCCAAATATGTCATCTTATTAGCTTGCATATTTTTTACTGTACCTTAAGGTTATTGCCTTCTGCTTCTCATACTTTTCACATCCTCAATTTATTCAAGAAAGATTATGGAGACAAGAATCATCAATTTTGGTGCAATAGAAATTATATTTTAATCTAAGTTACTTCAAGAATTTGTGGAGTGTTAGTCTGCCATGTATATTGATCTGAACATGAAATGCTTCCTACTGGGAATTAGCCACAAATCAATTTCTGAAATTGGTCCATCTCTCATATCATTTGATTTCTTTGTAGGGCAGGGACATTATTGAATTAATTCCAACTTTGGAGGAAATCTATTCATTGTTGTTAGTAGCAGGGCATGTGCTTGCTGATGAAGGGGAGGGAGAAACGCCCTTGGTATATGAAAAAATTTTCACCTACCTATCAAAATGTTATATGCCACTGCTTATGCACTCTACAATTAAATTCCATTTGTGATGCCCTACTTTTCTAGTTGATTGCTATCAATATATGAGGTATTCTGTCTATTCAAACTGCAGTCTATCTTACTACTAGGGTTCATGCTTCAGTTAAATGTGTTTGGTTTTCCTTATTTAATAGTACAAGACTATCCCTCTTCAACAACAGTTTCAACAAACTATTGAAATGTCAGAACATGATTGTTGAATTTATAAATTTAGCATCTAAAAACTATGAAAAGTATTTGCATGGATTCAAAGAAGGAGATCTGGAGATTTGCAAGAGAAAATTGCATTACTTTCTTTTATACAAGTTTCTCAGTTTCTTGCAAAATAATTTTGATTTTTAGCTGCTATGCTAGAATTTCTATGGCACTGCCAATTGTTTTTAGTTTAATCTTTCACTTCATTATGGGATAACCAGGTTCCACTTACAATACAAACTCAATTTGCGGAAGCTGTGGAAGCTGTAAAACATCCTGTTGTTATTCTCTCTGCGTAAGTTTCTGACTTTCCATTTCGTAAGAGTGTGAAATTGAGGAAAATCATCACATTCTTTAAAAAATATTTTGGTAGTTATACAATGGCTGTTTGCAAGTTGGGAAACAAAGGAGAATGTCTCCATCTTAAGGTGAATTTTGATATGGAAGTGTTAACCCCCTTTGTAATTTATTTATACGAGCAATTTAGACTTATAATAAGAGATATAAGTCTATATTAGTTGCTTATAGAGAAAGGATTTACTACCATAATTTGGTCAATCGCATTCAGTTTGCTGTCCTAGAAATGCTTGAAGACATATAGGTGCAGGCACAGAAAATGCTGAATAATTGTTTGAGTTCTCGTGTCTTCTTATACAAGCGGCCATTTATTCTTTAGCTTAAGCTGGTTACTTCTAACTTAATAGATGATACAAAGTAGAAGGGAAAACGATTTTTTTCTTCTTAGAAATGATTTAGAATTAAATAGTTATATATACACCTTAGTGTAGGAAGAAGAATAGGAAACAGTCTCTAAGTATATGATTCAGTCTCCTAGGATTCAACACACTCCTAAGAAAGGAAAATGTCTCATAGGATTCCACACTCCCGTAGGAAAGGAAACACAGTCTCCTAGGATTCCACACTCTCCTAGGAAACAAGAACAGTCTTTTAGGATCCCATAATCTTTGGGATATCAAGAAATTGACTTTCCCAAAACAGTATACAACTAATATACAACTTGACACTCCCCTTAAGTTGAGAAATATATTTCTTCCATTCCCAACTTGGAAATAATATCACGAACACTTGGAACTATTCAATCCCTTTTTTAGAAGATTTGCTACTTGGCTTCTTGATGGAATATATGACCTATAAGCAAACCCTTCCTCCAATCTTTCCTTGACCAAATGTCTATCAATCTCAATTGTTTTTTGTCTTATCATGTTGAATAGGGTTATGTGCAGTATTGATGGCTGATTTGTTGTCACAATAGAGTTTCATAGGGCATTCCCACTTAACTTTCAAGTTATCTAGAATAATCTTCAACCATAACGACTTGCAAAAGCCTTGAGTAATTACTCTAAACTCTAATTCTGTTGATGACACAGCCACAATATTTTGTTTCTTACTACTCCAAGTCCCCAAATTACCTCCAAGGGAAGCATAGTAACTTGCGGTTGATCTTCAGTCCACTAAAGATCCTACATTGTTCTCATCGATATAGGCTTCTAGGGTGAGATGATTATTCCTCTTCAATATAATTCCTTTCCCTAGTTTGACTTTTAAGTAAGGCAACACCTATATGCAAATCATAGATATGAGTCTCTGGCATCATGCATGAATTGATTAACTATGCTTACTGAGTGTGCTATATTGGGCTGAGTATAAGCAAGGTATATGAGCCTACTTACTAGCCTTTGGTACAACTTTTATCAACAAATGGCTCTTCTTTCGATTCTCCAAGCTTATGATTTGGTTCCATTGGGGAAGAGACCGGTTTGCACCCAATCTTTCATGTCCTCTTCAAGAGATCAATCAAATATTTTTGTTGAGATATGAAAATTTCTTGTGATCAATATGCCACCTCGATATCAATGAAGTACTTCAATTTCCCAAGCTCGTTTATCTCGAATTCCTTGATCAGTCGTTGCTTTAATTCCTATTTTTCTTTTTCATCATTTCTAGTTACAATAATATCATCAGTATACATTAACGTGCTGCCATTCCTTTATAGATGTGTACTTGATGAAAAGAGAGTGATCACCTTGGCTTTGTTTATATCTCGACCCTTTCATAACTTTAGCAAATCTACTGAACCATACTCTGGGAGATTGTTAAACCCATATAGGGCTTTTTTTCAACCAACAAACTTTATTACCTATGTCAACCTACAAACTTTATTACCTATGTTTTCTTCAAATTTTGGTGGAATGTTCATATAGATTTCTTCATCTAGATCTCAATGAAAGGAGATATTTTTCACATCATGTATCTGATAGGCCTTTGAAGGTGTATGGGAGGAGGAAGAAGAAGTCTAATTCAGTCACGAATGATCCAACCTTCAGCCCACATACTGAAGATCCAGCTAAGGCAACTTGATGCCAAAGAAATAAAATAATTTTAAATGCTTTCAATAAGGTTACGAGATGTTAGTTTGTTATAACAATATTCCACGTAATCATTCGTGCCTATCTTGGGAGGGCCAGTTTGTTATAGAGCTAGTGATCTTTAAATAGGACTGTCAGGGAATAGAAGAGATTATTCTGGGGTATTCAAATTGTAATCGTGCCTCTGAGGAGAGCATTGGTTTTGGAGGGACGCTGCACCTTACAATAGCAGTTGGTATTTTTCCCTTTTATGTTATAGTGAATATACTATCAGTCCTATTCAATCCACTTCATTCTCTCTTTTCTATGTTCTTTTCGTCAATACTGTTTGATTGAATCCGAGTTCCATCAGTATCAAACTTTTGTGATGAAGGGTTGTAGCATTTGAACCCTTTTGATGTAGCTGAATAACTTAGGAATACAAATTTGATGATTCGAGGATCTAACTTTCCTCTTCGACTGTAAACATGTACAAAGGTAGTGCAACCAAATATCTTAGGACTAAGCAAGCCCATTTGAGGTTTTGAAGTTCAGATAATATGTATTAAGGCACTTCTAATGCACGTGAGCGAAGTCTATTTATCATATATGAGGCAGTCGAAACTGCCTCCTCCCGATAGGATTTAGGAACATTCCCTTGAAAGAGTAGAGCTGAGTTACTTTGAGGAAATATCCATTTTTCCTATCAACTATCCCATGTTGTTGAGGTGTGTCAACATATAATGAATCATGAATAATTCCCTATATTTGAAAGTAGGCGGACAGAATCTGATTAAAATAATTTGGAGCATTTTCTGACCTAAAACTTTTAATCTTATCCCCAAATTGTTTTTGAATCATGGAATAAAATTTAGGGGGAAAAAATGCTAACATCAGATTTTTGTTTGAATAAGAAAAGCATGTAACTCGAGTACAATCAACCATTAAGGAGATAAAACCAACGAGTCCTAGAAATATTAGAAACAGTAGAGGGACTTTAAATGTCACTATGTATGAAATGAAAAGGATGAGGACTTCTTTTAGACTAAGAGGAAAGGATATAATTCACAAATTTCATATTGAAAAACTGAGATTTCTAATCCTTTGAACAAATTTGGAAACATAACTTTTAAAACTCTAAAGTTTGGGTGACCAAGGCGTAAATTGTAAAGCCAAATGACATCTTTATTTGAAGTACTAAAAAATGGCATGGACAAATTATTCATGATTTTTGAAGATTCAAGATGATAGAGACTGTTCTTTTCCTTAAAAAGTCCAATCCTCCTCTCCAAACCCTGATCTTGAAAACCGCGATAAGAAGAGAAAAAAATTACATAACATTTAAGGTTGTGTGTAAGTTTTTTGAATAGACACAAGGTTGACTGATAGTTTTGGCATATGAAGAATGTTTTCTAGACAGAGAGAAGATGTAATATGTACATCTCTTACTCCTGCAATAGTAGCTAAGAGAACATTGGCCACCACAGTCTTCTTTTATCTAGGGCATGAGGTATAGGTACGGACTAAATGTAAGGAGTGACTCATATGGTTTCTGGCTTCAGAGTCAATTCTTCAAGCATTATCATAATACATGTTTGAGGCATTCATGCAAAAAGAAAATAAAGGTGAAGAGAGAAGACAAAGTAATTCTTCATTTTTTTTGTGAATAGTAAAAGGAATATATAGGACAATACAACCTTGTTCTCTAAGTAATAAAATCTCAACTAAGTAATAGAATATCAACTAATTAGCTATAGAGAATCAACTAATTAAGATAATTAGTTGATTATTTCTATAATATCAACACTCTCCCTCAAGTTGGTGTATAGATATTGATCATGCCTAACTTTCTTACAAAGAATTCAAAATTTTGTCTTAGTAGCCCTTTGGTAAAGATATCAACAACTTGTTGTGTTGTACGTACAAATGGTATGCAAATGAGTCCACTTTCAAGTTTTTCTTTTATAACATGTCTATCAATCTCCATATGCTTCGTCCGATCATGATGAACTCGATTGTTAGCAATATTGATAGCTACTTTGTAATCACAAAACAACTTCATTGGGTGCTTTCGGCTACTGCATTTTGTTTTTTACTCATTTAAGCCAAATTACTTCACAAATTCCTTAAGCCATTGCCCTATATTCTGGCTCCACACTGCTTTCGGCTACTGCATTTTGTTTTTTAGTTTTCCGTGTTACTAGATTTCCCCCATATATGTGCAATACCTAGAAATTGATCTTTTGTTAGTAAAAGAACCTACCAAGTCTGCATCAGTGTAGACTTCAACTCTCCTTTGATCACTTTTCTTCCTTGGAGTTCCCTTTAAATATCTTAAAATTTTGTACACTACTTCCAAGTGTTCTTCATAGGGAATATGCATAAACTGGCTTACCACACTGACAACAAAGGAAATATCTAGTCTGGTGTGAGATAAATATGTTAGCTTTTCTACCAATTGTTGATATCGACCTGTATCTATTCCTTCCTTATCTTCTTTAAGTTGAATTCGATAGGAGTATCTAATAGTTTACATCCACTCATCCCAATTTCTTTCAGAAGGTCTGGGATATGCTTCCATTAGGTGAACCATCTTTTTCTAGTTATTTTTTTTTAATTCTCGAAGGTCCTTAAATATCACTATAGATTATAGCAAAGGGTTTTGTGGCCTTGTAAGGTTGTGCTGGGAAAGATATTTGATGATGTTTAGCAATTTGACAAATTCACACAAAAATGAAGATAGATCTTTATTTGTAAAAAACTTCAAAAACAAATGTGTCATAGATTGAAAACTTCGATGTCCAAATCTAAAATGCCATAACATAATTTTATTTTCACAAAGTATTGAAATAGTTAAGACAAGTTCTCTAGGGCTGCCTGTTTGAGTCATATCCATTTCTTGATTCAATCTTGCAAGAAAAACATAAACTTTATCGTTTTCCTCCCTTTTTTGATTTCGAACACTGTCATTCGAACAGTCCTGATCATTTTCATAACATAGGTCCAATTTTTGCAACAAGGTTACAAGTTCATTGTAAAACACTGTAACTTTACGGCGTCCTTGCTTGGCTTTCCATAGCTTCATTTTTAGTTCAAAAATTTGAGAAGAATTTTCAATATCAGAATACATCTCTCGAACCCCTTCCCGTACATCTTTAGCTCTTGGCAGAAACATATAAGGTTTTCTGATTGCAGGTTCTATGGAATTAATTAACCAAGCTATGATCAAAGAGTTTTTGGATCTCCATATTGCCATATTTGGATCATACAAACTAGGCTTTATTGTCTCTCCAGTCAAATACTTGAGTTTTCCTCTACCGTCAATGGCCAACTTTATTGTTTGTGACCATTCTAGGTAATTTTGGCCATTTAACATGTGATTCGTCAATTGAAAAGGCAAATTTGAGCAAAGAAGACCACAATTACATCATATGTTTCCCATCATAACACCTAGATTAGTCACACTTGAACTGTTAAAATCATCATTGAAGGGTGAGGAGTTTTTCCGTTGGCTAGTTATCTCTAAGCGATGGTCCATTTAGGACTAATTTGAATGAAGAAAGGAAAAAATATTGTAGAAGAGTTGTGGCTCTGAAACTATGAAGAAAAGATACCTCTATGGAAAAATGGCGGTTCCTAGAAGACAAAATAATTCTTCCTTAATTTTTCTATGAATAGTACAAGGAATATATGGGACAATACAGTGCTAATCACCTCCTTAAATTAAGAAGAATCAATTTATTCTCTAAGTAATAAAATCTCAACTAATTAATAGAATATCAAGTAATTATCTATAGAGAATCAACTAATTATCTCTAGAGATAATTGGTTTATTAGTTCTATAATATCAACAAAGGGTTTTCCCTAGAGAGCCAAAGAACTAGCACTGGAGAGCCTCTCAAGATATCCTTATAAATTCCTTAGTTTCTAATCTCCTCAATATTAAAACCTATTTTATCCACACTTCATCTTATTTGGCAGTGGTAATTTTGGATGTAGACATATTGGGCACAAGAAAAAAATAGAAGAATGAAGTTCGAAGAAAAATGCAGTAATGAAGGCTGCTTGAAGAATTCTTTAGGAAAATTCCTAGGACTTTGATACCATGACTCGAAATAGAAGGAAAAATGATTTTTCTTTGTCTAAATGATTTCGAATGACATGATTATATGTACACCTTAATGTATGATGAAAAATAAGAAACAATCTCTAAGAATAGGAATCAATCTCTTAGGGTTCCACACTCTCCTAGGAAAGGAGAAGCAGCCTCCGAGGATTCCACACTCTTAGGAAAAGAGAACATTATCCTAGGATATCTCAATCTTTTGGATATCAAGAAATTGACTTTCCTAAAAAGGTATACGGCGAATATACAACTCGGCAATGTATTAGATTATATATTTATAGTTATGTTTATCTATTAATACTATCATCATACTGTTTGCACAACAATTTTGGTAGTTTTTGTCGAAGTTTTTTGATAAATGATGTTATTTATCATTTTAGCTCCACAATTTCTTCTGAATCTGCACGCAACCAGAATCAACTATTCATTTGACTTATATTATTATTCTCATGCAGTTCGGTTATTAAATTTGCTGAGCAAAGTTTAGATCCTAAAATGAGGGCATCAATTTTCAGTCCTCGCCTTTTGGAGGTACCCAGCATTTTAAAGATGCTTTATACCTATTTCAGTTGTATCTGACTTGGCGTCTTTGACTCTTGCTGTGCGATCTATGGTAAATACTGTGTTTTCAGCTATTTGTAACAAGAAGTCTTGATATTTGTTGTGCTAATCTATCTTGGGCCAATTATGCTTGTTCTCTTGCAAGGAATGACACAGGCACCAGGTGTCCGATTGACATATATTCCTGTTACTTGCATTTTGCCACGTTATTGAGACTATACATGTCATTGCTACCTACATGGAAGATTATACATGGCCTTGATTACGATGTCTTTTACATTTCCCTAACTGTGTGAAAAACAACTATTTCTGATTACCTTAATAGTAATTTGATTTTTCTTAATTTTCTCTTATTTAATATGTTTAGGTTTACTTCTTATATTTTGATTTTATGGAAGCTTCATTATATTTTACCTGGCCCCAGTACTTGTACCACTTTTGTGAGTTCGCATCCTTTGTAGGCTGTTATATGGTTTCTTGCCAGATGGTCTCATACCTATCTAATGGCCGAAGAATTCGGAGACATTAATTTCTGTTCAGGACAAGGTCACGAGGCTCAGTTTCGGCAGTTGCAATCTAGAAAAGCTTTGCTCAGCTTTTTTGGAGAGCACAACCAGGGAAAAGTTGTGCTTGACCTTATTGTTCGTATCTCGGTGACAACACTCATGTCATATCCTGGAGAAAAAGATTTGCAGGTACAGATTATAGGACTATTCCACATTAGATTCTTGTTTATTTCTTGTTTCCTGTTTGTAACTTCCATACGCATCACATTTTCATCTTCATCATGGGCCCGAAGTGGATGTTGCATCAGGCTTGCATGGCATACATTTGGATCAGGCAGTTTCAAAGAAACGAACTATTTTCTCTGGGAAAGCATAATGTTGACATAACAAGTAGTTTAAATGATTTTATTGCAGATGCATTCATCTTGGTGTTCTTGTCTCAGTTATTCAGTTCATTTTGCAATCGCATATTACCTCTTTTGAAATGACATTCACAATCGTTTATAGTCTCTACAAAGTTCACCAACAGTATCATTTATTTAAGGTGCTGATCAGAGGGGAAAATAATCCTGCCTCTCAATTACAATGTTGAATTCAATCTCTGTTCTCAATTTTTGGTCTTGGAAAAGGTGTTACAGCTTTCCTGTTTTTTCTTGCTTGATAGGCACTCACGTGCTACCAATTACTTCACGCTCTTGTGCGACGAAAAAATGTTTGTATTCACCTTGTTGAACTGGTCAGTAGCATACTTTTTCTTTTATATTATTACTTCACCATTATTAGTTATGATTCATTTCAATTTTAGGGTTTTCTATCCTTATTTCTCTTTATACTGTATTCTAACTTTCATGATCCATGTAGAATGGTGACCTTGTTTTTGTTAAAGAAATCTCCTCCCATTCCTCAGATTCTTGAGTCAAGATGGACAAAAAATTTGTTTGACAAAGTTATCTTCCAGAGAAGTTTAACGACTTTTCCTTTTGGATATTTTTATACAGGATTCATGGCGTGAACTAACAAATGCTTTTGCCAATCAAAAAGCATTGTTCTTGTTGAATTCTGCTAATCAGGTAGCGATTTAAAACATCTGGCATATCATTTTTTGTCTTTGCTGGTGTTTTGACCATAATTTTATCATTATATCTCAGCGTTCATTGGCTCAAACCCTTGTTATTTCGGCTTATGGAATGAGAAATTCAGAGGCATCCAATCAGTGAGTCTGTTGAATTTTCCTTGTCATTCCAGCATTTCCAGTCTAATGTCTCCTTACTTCTGATAAAGGTACGTAAGGGATCTCATGACGGCTATGACAAAGTATCTTCTGGAATTGACTAACAAGAGTGACCTCAAACATGTTGCACAACAGCCAGATGTCATTCTATCGGTAAGTATATGAAGCTTTATATCATTTGATTAACTTCAGTTGTTGTTTTACCATCGTAACATAGAGCAAATATCGTAGGTGAGTTGCTTATTGGAACGGCTACGTGGAGCTGCGAGTGCTACAGAACCTCGAACTCAGAGGGCTCTTTGTGAGATGGGATTTTCTGTCATGAATCCTATTCTAACTCTTCTTGAAGTCTACAAACATGAGGTACCACAACATATTATAAACTCTATCATTGATAAAAAATCCTTTTACAACATTAACTTGAAACAATGATCCTATTCCCCAATTTCCAACGTTAGTTTCACATGCTTTAATGTCTGAAAATTCAGAGTTGCATGATGATTAATTGGTCTCACATGAGGCATCATTAAGGGTAATATTGACGGTAACATTCTTGTTCCTTTTAAATTTGAAAAAAGTTGTCATACACTGCTTTCTTGTTGTCTACAAGGAATCAGTGAGAACAATTTTACTGATTAAGCATTTTGGGCCAGATTCAACTGTTTTGAAATTTTAATTTTACTTTCTAATTCTTGCATGTAGCTCGTTTTTCGGTATATAATAGACTGATTATTTTTTAAATACTAATCATTTGAAATTGCTTAGTCTGCAGTTGTTTATCTGCTGCTTAAATTTGTTGTCAATTGGGTGGATGGGCAAATTTCCTACCTAGAGGCTCAAGAAACTGCTGCAGTTATTAAGTTCTGCATGAGCTTGCTTCAGCTTTACTCATCCCACAATATTGGCAAGGCAAGTTTTCTGCACTAGGAGGACATGAAATCTCACGTTCTAATACCTGCATCATTAGTGGCTTCTTGTCATTATAATCCGGGTTATTGAGTCTAGAGTATTGATGGGGCCCAATCAGTTGTGTCACTTAAAAATAACTCCTGTCTTCGATATAACTTTTTTCACTGTTCCTCCAGATATCATTAAGTCTTTCTAGCAGCTTACTGAGTGAGGCAAAAACTGAGAAGTACAAGGACTTACGGGCTCTTCTTCAACTGCTTTCAAACCTGTGTTCAAAAGATCTGGTACCATTTCCTCCATTTGCAGTGCAAATGATGTGTTGACTGTTCTGTAGCTTATTGAATAACAATATCTATTTCAGGTTGATTTCTCATCAGATTCTATAGAGGCACAGGGCACAAATATCTCTGAGGTAAATTTGCTGTAAAATGTGCATCTATAAATCAGTTAATTGGTTTCTAATATACTTATTCTGCAGGTCATTTACTTCAGTCTTCATATAGTTACCCCTCTTATTTCTTTGGAGCTACTGAAATACTTACTTATGCTGCAGGTCATTTACTTTGGTCTTCATATAGTTACCCCCCATATTTCTTTGGAGCTACTGAAATACCCCAAGCTTTGCCACGATGTAAGAGCTTATCTATTTTAAGCGAAACAAAATGCTTATATTTATCTATGTGAAATTGATAATTGGGCTGTGATTCTCCAGTACTTCTCATTGCTATCACATATGTTGGAGGTTTATCCTGAAACACTAGCACAACTAAGTCATGAAGCTTTTGCTCATGTTCTGGGAACTTTAGACCATGGTCTTCATCATCAGGTAGATGGCTATCCTTATTCTCTCTCTGTCTATTTTCCTCTTAGAAATACTGAATGTTCTGTAAATCCCTTGGAAGAACTTATCCATGCATAAGCTGAAGCGAGTATGCTCATTGCAGCTTCTGTGTTTGTGTGATTGTTTTTTATTGAATAAAAAAACTTGAACCAAAGTGTATGCATCCTTTTAATATACTTTTTAACGGCAAGAATTCGGTAGAATCTCTAAGTAATATGTATGTTTGGATCCTTGAGAATTGTGGCTGATCTATTTTCGCATTGCACTTTTATGGTACAGGACACAGAAGTAGTTAATATGTGCCTAAAAGCTCTAAAAGCTCTTGCCTGTTACCACTTCAAGGAGACAGGTGCTGGCAGGATAGGATTAGGTACACATGCTACTGGTGTTGAAGACACTCATGGCAATTTGCAGGAAGGTGTTTTTTGTCGCTTCCTTAAGTTGCTACTGCAGTTACTTCTTTTTGATGATTACAGGTAATTGATCTTTTTCCTGGAGTGAATTTTCTTGTTACCAATATTGAGCTTCATAAACGATTTACTTTCCACGTTATATGTTGATTCTCCTTTTACTGCCACTGCCATTTATGTTATCTTACTCTTAAGGTCATTTCTTTTTGCTTACAGTCCTGACCTGGTCAGTTCTGCAGCAGATGCCCTTTTCCCCTTGATTCTTTGTGAACAAGTTGTATTCCAGGTAATTTTTGTGGGCTTTTCCAGTATTGTTTTGATTCTGCCACTCATCCAGTAGCGTTGAGTATGTTTTTAGTTAAGAAAATGAGAATCAAATTGGTGCTCAAAGAATCATGTGCTGTTAATAATCTCATTTAGTTAAGAAAATGAGAATCAAATTGGTGCTCAAAGAATCATTTGCTGTTAATAATCTCATCACTTCTGTTATTTATTTAGACACAAGAACAGAAGACTTGTATTACGAAATAGCTCTCTAAATGTATTGCATAACTTGGAGGGGCAGTTTTCTGGTTGTGCTTCAAGTGGTCAAGGTCACTGATGACTTAAGTTTGATGGTAATCTGTGTGGAATTTTAGCATCGTGATACTCCATTGGAGCATGCCTGCCCCTTGACGTAAATCGAGTGGCACTCAGAAATAATTGAAGATATTGAAAACTTAAAAGCAATGCAGTCTCTCAGAATTGCTCCCAACCTGCACCCGGCAGGGTGCTCCTGCATACTTTGTTATCGATGGATGGATTTCAAAGGATTAATCTATGCCTGATTTTCTTTGCAGAAATTAGCGAATGAGTTGATACAGAGGCAGGCAAATCCTACATTCAGGTCAAGACTAGCAAATGCTTTCCAGTCCCTAATGAGCTCCAATCAGCTATCTTCTGCTCTTGATCGTATGAATTACCAAAGATTCAGAAAGAATGTAAATAACTTTCTGATTGAAGTTCGTGGATTTTTGCGGACAATGTGAGATTATTGTTCTTTCCTTCTGGCATTGTTTCCAGTGAAAATTTTTGGTTTAAAATGCACATCCCAATATTCTGGGGTTCAGAGTCAGCGGTTCTGCTTGCTTTCAATTGAATTCTTAAGTAAACATTATACGTACAGCTTTGAACTGGAAATTTGAACATTATATGTGCCCTATTCTGGAATGAAATGGCGTAGAATTTTGTTGTGAATGAGCAATTGTAAGAAGAACGTTAATGGTCTCAAAACTGCCTTTGGATTCTTAATCTTGGTTGATATCTGTATTGTTAATATAATAGCCTCACATGGAAATTGAGAAAGATTAGATAGAGGTGGGGGATGCAATTTCTGATTCTGTTGCTTATTAATGCTGAAATGCATAGACATTTAGATACCTTGGGAGGGTAACATGATCTGTTCCAATGGCAAATGCCGAGGATCTTTCATGCTTCGTTGTGTCTCAGATTTGTCATTTACTTCCAAGAACTGCGGACCTTGGCATCATTGCTTATTTTGTCTTGTGTGTATTCACATTTGAAACACGAACATACCTTGCAAAATGGCTTGAAGACTTCTGTCATTTCCAATTACAGCCTACATTGGACAGTCGATGACGTCAATTCCATCATTTCCAATCGGCTTTAAAGCATATGGACCTGGATATCTAACGTTGAACATACCGTGTGTTTGACAATTACCAGAAAGTTGTTAGCTGCAATGTGATTTTTATGCTGTTCAAATGAACAGTGTGTATACATTCAAGTAAAAGATGCAAACTTTTTCAACCACAACAAAAATCATAGTTAAGAAAAGCGTAAGTCCACATTTTCACAGCAGAAATGACAGAGAGAGCAGAAGTTGTATGATAAAATAAATTATTTTAATGAATTATAACAGAGGTTATAATAATATCTATTTGAGATTGAATTTTTAAAGTGTTTTATCCAATATTTTGAAATCTGGACTAGTCATCGAACCGAAGGTCTTATTAGTTATCGGTTCAACCACCGATCGAACCGGTGTGATGTCATAATTATGTAATAATTATATTTAATTATATATAATATTAATAATATTTTAAAAATACAAAAATATATCCAAAAATAAAAACAAAAAACAAAAAAAATTATTGAACCAATGATCAGACCGGTCCGGTTTGACCAGTTTGACCGGTTAATTGACCGATTTTAATTGGTTTTTACTGGTTCAATTGAAAACTGGTTTTAAAGGGTAAATCGGACCAGATAGCCGACCGGTCACCGGTCGAACAAGTCGGATCTGCCGGTTCAGTCCAATTTTCAAAACAGAGATTTTACCCGATAAATTCTACAAATTGATATAAATAAATACGTCAGAAGTATAAAGCGCACATGCAATTGTAATACAATTTGAAACATAATAATAATTTAATTGAAATATATTTTTATTTTTAATATAAACAAATTTTATTTTAATTAAATACAAGTAAGTTCTCAATGAAATTTAAATCAAACATTGGTCCTTATTAGTAAAAAATATATAAAAATAATTTAAACAAGCTATTGCAAGATAAAAATAAGGAAGAGATACAACAGCTTATGATAAATATTGGAAGGACATAAAAGAGTTCCTATACAAGGGCGGTCTAAAGAATGATTATTATAATAATCAATAGGAGAAATAACCAGTGATAACACTTAAATAATAAGCAAAATGATTTACAATTCACATGGATAACCCAACCACGAAGACTATATGGTGCCAAGTTGTAGGGGATCTAACTCCTTTTGAAAGGTTGATCAGATAATTACCCCTTCTTTGTTGCTACTTTATTGGCGATGCTAAAAGCTGGTGATTCCAAATGGTCATCTACTTGGTTACATTTTTTGTGGATACAAGACCATGATTTCTATCTACGAACATATGAGCGCAAATTAGTGGCAAAAGGAAGGATTGTAAAAGGTTTTGATCAATGAACAAGATCTATCATCTTTAAATATGAAGAAGGTCTTTAAAGCTGAGGTTTGTTATACTGGAAACAACCTCTCTACTATGTAGAGATAAAGTTGCGTACTATCAGACTTCTCCAGACTCCACTTCATTATAGGATTTCAGATTGGATGTGATGATAATGATAATGTTTGATATATCAACAATAAGTAAATGTTTTTTTGTTTTTTGCAAAATTGGAGACCTGGTTTAGAAATAGAGAAACTTTGGCTTATAAGGGTTGAGAAACCTGACATAAATGCTAACACCAACGCAAGGCAAAATGACTCTGGAAAAATACTATAACGAACTGAACCCTAATCTGATAAGAACTTGGGATGAAAATTATGCTAGTAATATTGACAATCAAATAACCAAAGAGAGACCAATGCCACTAAAAGGCTCAAATGTTGATGTCATAGAAACAAACCTCAAACACCATAACAAGATAGTGTAGTCGATTCTTCTTAGAACTTTAAGCAAGGTTAATCAGAGAAAGGTCTTCAACTAGAATAGTTTTTATAAGCCAATTTTTATAGTTTTTCAATAAATAAACCTTGCCTATGTCCACTTCTTAAGTCTCTCTTGAAATTTAACTAATCTCTTCTTTCAACTAGGTGAAAAATAACCTTCTTACAATAATCTTTTTTCAAATGAAGAGGAACAATTGTATAAACTTGTGTGAAGTGGAAAAACTACCTCAATACTTATTGGACCACTCGAATACAAGAAAAACTAGGCCTTAATAAAGTTACAATTTGAATGAAAGTTACTTGCTCACTTTAATGTCAAAAGCTCTCAATCAATGAAAAGAATTAATAAATGAATGCTTCTAAATGATCAAACTCTTGTAAATATATGATTGTAACCCTAAATGTCATAAAGATGTCCATCAATCAAATTTTGAAGTATTTATACTCATACTAGCTCTAAAATATCATTAGACATAATAGATAGCCATTATAATGGATAGTAATAATGAAATTAGTCAACCAATCCAGAATAATGTGATAGTTTTGTTGACCAATGTTTTGATAAATATATAATTCTTTTTAAGTTCCTAAATTGATCGAACACACTTGAAAATTGGTCAATTAATGTCCTTAGAAACACTATGTTGGTCAATCATACTTATATATTGCCTGATCAATGTGCATGAAAAACACGTTTCTAATTTTTTTTAAAAGATTAATTCACATTCCTTTGACTAAAACTTGGTTTAAAGTTATTTCAAATGTTCTTAAAATATTATTTTAAAGATTAAGAGTTTTATGAAATATAAACCTTAATTCCCCTTAAAAAATAACAAGGTTTATACATTATGTTTAAGACATGATATGGTTACACTTGAAATACTACAAGAAATCTGTGGTTTATAGACGGAAAAAGCTGATGGTAACGGAAGAATTTCGTCGGTAATAATAATTACTAATGGAATAGAACGACGGACAACGACGTCGTTAATACCACCATAGATAAATTTAATGACAGACTTTTTATATGTTCTTCTGTTGGTAAAGTATATCGACGGATAGACAAAAAAATCCATTGGTAAAATTTACCGACTGAAGGTTTTTTCTATCGGTAAACCGTAGTTTAGATAATTACAAAGGTTTCGCTATTATCGACAGAATAAGAACGGTCAGTAAATATCAAACAATTTACCAACGGTTTAAGGTATTCCATTGATAAATTAAGTATTTTTTGCGACGATCTGTATATTACGTCGGTAATCAAAAATAAGAATTAAAAAAAAATATTCTGCCATTAAATTTTATTTCATGATCTTGTGATAAATGCATACTTTCAACAGTTATGAATTATCTATGCATAATAATTTTATTTGTTTAAACAGAAAGTTGATTGATGATATAAAGTTAAAATTATCTTAATTGATAATAAAAACATTACAATGTACATAGTAAGTCTTTATAATTGTAAGCAAATGACTACAACAATCTTAATGTCGTAGTAACCACGGGTGCTCTAAGGTGTTATCCCTCCCCTTTAACTCCTCTATCTCATGTCTCAGCTGAGTTATCTGCTCCATCAATGTCTGCATTATGGTCCAAAGCTCAGTGACTTCATGGGTTTGCGTTGGTCTAGTAGATGTTGCTGTACTAGACATAGAGGATTGCAAATAACATGTGTTCGCAAATGAATATAGCCCAAAGATCCTTTCACGTGATTCCTACCACCCACATCATCAAGATACGTCTGAGTCTCATCAACAGATTGTTCCTCCTGAGACTATCGCTAAATGATTTATTGTATTTGGTCATATTTTACATTAGTAAGTGATTATTATTAAGAAATAATAATAATGCATTTATTTCACATACATTCAGTTGTCTACATCGTCTGTTGATGAATGTTTCACCGTTATGCTTCTTCGTGTGAGTGTGCAAAATCACCTGAGTAGGTGTAGGCCTCAAGTTCATATATTTTTCCTGCATATTTAACCTAAATTGTTAGATGTGAACTACATTTTATAATAATTTCGGCTGAGTCACCTCCATTTTTATGATATTTCTCCCTGTTCAACTAATAAAATCACTCATCATGGCCATATATGACACCAAACATTTATACTATTATTATTATTATCCATAATACAATAAAGTAAAACATTTATAATATAAGTGTCAAGTTTAGACACTTACAAGTCTTTATGCATACTCATGGTAGGTTATTGATCCTCCTGTATGTACGGAAAAACTCTTTCTTTCCAGACCTCCATGTTTATTGGTGGAGTTACGCATTGAGATGGACATTACCTCAGGTTATGTCCAATACTCCTACCAACAACTCCATATTTGCTCTGAAATATAAGGCGGTTGTACATCGGTCTTGTGTATCGCACCAATAAAATCGCGATAATGTGTACGAGCTCACCTCTTCCATATTTTATGTATGATGACGTCGAAACCAAAATCTCAAAAAAATTCTTTTTAAAATAAAAAAATAAAACTACTATAATGTAATAATATTTATCTAATTAGCATATATAAATCAATATAAAAAGAAAATAAATTTTTATTGTACCTTAGACTTCTGAAAATAAAATCCCTTTGTGGCTTAAGAGATATTCTTCCACACAAAATCCTCAAGATCAATTATTTTCTTAAATTTAGATGTCATATTTCTAAAACACGGTCCAGAAGGAATCAACCTAATTTAAGAAAAAAATTTATACAATGAAAAACTGATAAACCTATAACTTAATTAAAAAAATAGTGTTTAATGTGATTTCACTTACATATTATTGACAATTGTTATGAACTTGTTTCCATCAGGTCCTTCAGCTCTAGGTTAGCGGACGTCTCCTCCATCCGATAAAGCGGTTTTAGATGATATATGAGTTGGGGATGAGGATGGTGTAACCTGACGAGCAGCAGGTTATGCCTCATATGTAACTGTAGGCCCTGAAGAGGAAGGAGGTGAGTCAGTGCAAGCTGTAGACTGTGACGATCCACCTTCACAATAAGTACCTCTAAACATGCCTTTAAACTTGGACTGCATTACGTCACGTTGTTTCTTTGGTCCCATATTTTTACTTGAAATTTATTGTTTATTGATTTTTCTACAAATATAAAAATTTGAATTCAATATTTTACAAAATATATGGAAAAGGAAATAAGGTGATTTGTTGAATATCATATTCAAGTAAGAACGACAAAATATAAGGTTAACAATTGTTAAAGTCATAGAACAAAAACAATAACAACCCACACTCAATAGAACACAACTTGACCTCTAACTAGTAGGGATGTTGTTCGACGAATTCTTACAGATACAATAATAAATCAACTTTAAAGCTAAATCCAGTGTATTGCATCGATAAATCATAATGATATAATTATTTTCTTTGATTTCATGTGACATAGGAGTCTGTAAAGGTAAATGAGTCCCCGATGTTTGGATTCATGAGAAGGATCCTAGTATGTTCAAACACATCAATTGAAATAGTAATACTTTTTACCTTTTGTATAGGCTTTTGAACACCTTCTTGCAATAGTGTTTCCGCTATAGCTAAACTTGTAGAGGATACAGTGCATGAGTTGCCATATTTAGTATGGAAGACTAAATCTCAAGATGAACTACAGTCAGGAACAGATTTACCTAATACACAATCTGTATATAACTTAGATAATGTCATATTAGAAAACTGTTAAACGAACCAAAATTGGATATTAATGTATACATGAATCTCCAGTTGAGGTTTGTGGAATTGATAAATTTTCGAAAAAAATCGATCTCCCTAATCCTTTATAAACCACTGTGACATTGCTCTCGCCTCTATTGGCATACACGTCATCTTTGAGATTCAAGGAAGATTAAAACAACAAGTAGTATATACCATCAAATGTGAATATATATAATAGCTTCATCAAATGAAATGAGATGTACATAACAAGGAAAAAGACGTTGTCCAAATCATACTAAACACCTTGAAGTAGAAGATCGGCTATAGAAGGCAAACGGTCCTTAGTGTATGAAGTGGCGATTTTTCCTGCATTGTTTATTCCTTGGGTTGAAAGAATTTTGCCACATTCCTCCTAATGGAAGGAATTACTATTATCTGGAACCAATCGCTATGTCGACATTTCTTGATTAAGATTTTGAATTAAATGCTTTACATAATATACTGAAAAGGAAATAATTTATTTGTTGAATAAAATATTCAATTACAAACACAAATTAATCGTTATTGTAACTTAATTATAAATTACAATCATCTTCTTCTTTGGAAGAATGAGAATCAAACTCCGATTCCTCTTCAAATCTTTGACCCTCGTCATCCTCTCCAAATGAAATTTCAACATGTTTGTTAGATAGATCTTCATTATCATCATCTGTGACAGATGCATTTGTAAAAGTGACATCTTCCTGAAATGCTTCACTTTCAATTCTCTGCTCTCCTTTTTCATGTGATTAAAAAACATCTCTAAGTTTAACTTTGCAAACTGCCAACCAATCTGTCTTATCTCATTGTAAGCTTGGAAAAGGGATATAACACACCTGTTTCACTTGTGTTGTTAACATGAAAGGTTCAAATTGTCTCAATCTTCTTTGGTAGTTGATTTCAACTAAATTGTATTGGCTATATATTTTTGTTGCAACATTTGGAGTTGGGTCATACCAGTCACATTTAAATATCACACATCACTTAATTGATAATGCAGGGTACTCAACTTTACGTATTTTAATAATTTTACCATAGTAATCCATCAATTCTCCCTGTATGGAAACTCCATTCTTTGTTGTTGCCATGTAATGACCATGATATTTTGTATGGTATTTGTATCCATTAACGAAATACACCCGATACAATTTAATAATTTGCAGAGGTCTTTTTGCAAGATCATAAATGAACTTGTTCTCTATTGGATTTTCTAAGAGTTACATAAAAGAAATTATCATATCAAATAGTATAATGTCATTTCAACACTTAAATATGGTATTGAATTGTAAGAATATTTGTAAATGAAAACTTACATATCTCTTAAACTATTGAGGAAAGTGTTTTTCAACTTCTTTATTTATGTCATCCTGTGTGTTGTCCAGCAGTATCTCGTGTAACAATGCCTTGTATAATCTAAATACATTATTATATATTTCAGTTATGAACAACACATAATTTTAAAGGAAGAAATAATCATGTTCAACTTACTGCACAAAAGGTTGAACCTCTTGACAGTTCAATAAAATGTAACTATGGGTAGCTTCAATTTCTTTCTCTGTTAACATTCTTCTTGTTACACATCCATATGTTCATCCGAGATATGTGAAAATGGACAAATTATCATTAACATCACTCGTTCCTCTCCCATCGTCATTACGAGGAACTTTTCATTATCTTGTGTGAACATGTGGCTCAAAATAATGTCCATAAAATGTACTAGCTTCCTCCATTAAATAAGCATTACATATCAACCCTTCAACTCTGGCCTTATTTTTAACATTTTTCTTCAGGTTATGCAAATATTAGAGAAAATGGTTATTACAATTTTGTATTTAAAACATGTTAACGTGGTTATTACAATAATTTTGTTGAGTTACCTCTCAAATGGATACATCCATCGATATTGAATCGGACTGGCTAGTTTTACCTCATGTGCTAAATACACAGGTAGATGCTTCATACAGTCAAAGAAGCTTGAAGGAAAAATCCCTTCTAACTTGCACAAAATTACTCGAATTTCCTTTTCTAGTTTTTCCATTTCAACAAACTTGATTTCAAATTATGTTAAACTTTTGAAAAACAAAATTAATTAAGTTATTAGTTCCCAAACCTTATTCGATAGCAACTCCCGAAATGCAATTAGAATTAGATTTTACATAAACACATGACAGTCATGACTTTTCATCCCAAATAATTTATACTTCCTCAGGTCTACACACCTAGCTAAATTTGAAACAAAACCATCAGGAAACTTTATACTTTTCAACCATTCACACAAAAGCTTCTTTTTTTGTTCAAAGTGTAACATGTTTTCAGATATTTACCGGTGCGAAGATCTTTATGTGACTCATTCTTTCTACAAAAAAGTTGCAAATCAGTTCATGATTTTGTATTATCTTTTGTATTCCCTTCAATGGTCATAATAATATTGAACAAATTTTCAAAAATATTTTTCTCAATATGCATTACATCTAGATTATTATGTATCAAATTAGTTTTCCAATATGGCAAATCCTAAAAAAAAGCTTCATTTTCTCCAACCAAAGTTTTGACTAATGATTATATTCACTTTATCAACTTCAAATTTTGTTACTTTCAACAAGCCTAATTCCTCAAATTGTTGCAAAAGTTCTTCACCAACTTTGAGAGAAGGAGGAGGTATTTTTATCATCCTATTCTTAATGAACTTTTGTTTATTGCGTTTAAATGGATGATCTGAAGGAAAAAAATTTCTGTGATTATTAAATCAACACATTTTGCCCCCGTTTGGAAGATAAAAAGCATCAGAATCATTGTCACAATAAGGACAAGCCATTTTTTCAGCCGTCTTCCTTCCAGATAACATGGCAAATGTCAAAAAATCACTAATAGTCCACATCAAAGTCGCTCTCAAGTCAAAATTTTGTTTCAAAGAGACATCATATGTTTGAACACCATATTTCCAAAGATGTTGCAATTCAGATATCAATGGTTGTAAGAAAACATCAATTTTATGTTTCAGATTTCTAGGCC
Organism: Erythroxylum havanense; assembly: GCA_024752395.1. NCBI lineage: Eukaryota > Viridiplantae > Streptophyta > Magnoliopsida > Malpighiales > Erythroxylaceae > Erythroxylum > Erythroxylum havanense. Next base: position 25,876,828 of record JANTNU010000003.1, read on the forward strand.
CTGACACAGTCATTATCAAGAACATATATGCCTCTTTTATACAAATCCATAGAGACAAATTATAAAGAGTAATTATGATTTTCTATGATGAATATTGCTGGCCGGATTGACCAAAAGGTTTGAATCTATCCGTCGACAATCCTAACCTAACATTTTGACATTCAACTATAAACTCAAGATGGGTGTCATTGAAATGTTTCCATGTCAGTGCATATGATGGATGACTCATTACTCGGTCTTCCTGTTCGTGTTCATTATAACATCTCATGTGAGATGTAGTAACATCAGAAGCATACAGTTTTTGAAGTCTCAGAGTTAACAGGAAATAATAAGTTTGCTTTCATAGTATTAATTTCTGTTTCAAAGAATGCTTTCTAGGCTTAAACCTAGATTGGCCATAAAATTTGCACTCTTGTAATTCCATATCATCTCCTAGTACAACATACATCCCAATTTGCAACAATCATTCTTTTCAACAGGCAAACTATGACCCCTAGTAAGTTTCTTCATATTGTAAAACCTATCAACCATTGTATGATCAGGAGGCAATGATTCATTATATCATTCAAGAATTTTATCAAAACTACAATCTGAAATATGCCCTTCAGACTTTATGTTTAATATTCGAGTAATTGAAGATAATTGAGTCATTTTCTCTCAATTTGGCCACAATTCTTGGTCAGTTGACTGTAGTAAATCAAAAAACTGTTTTGTTTGTAGGTTAGGTTCTTCTTCAGGATTTTCCCTATTTTCCTCAAAGGTATAACTGGCCTCATCATAAACTATTTGCATGTATGGATTTTCAGTTCCATCCACATAATTTGTTCTAAATCCAATCCCCCCTTCAAACTCATTTAGGTTAACAGAAGATTGCTCTTGATTACCCCTTAAGGTGCTAGAAATCAATAGTTCCCCATGTCTTGTCCACTTAAAATAATTGGGAGGATAAACCCTTTTCTCAACAAATGCCCATTAACTTCATCAATTGTAAGGAAACATTTGTGTTTGCACTTTTTACATGGACATCTGATTTTTGGCTCATCCATATATGCAGATTGAGAACATGCATAATGAATAAAAGCTTCAACCCTAAAAAAAATTTAGGATTAATGAAACCATCAGGTGTTAATCGTCTATACATCCAAGATCTATCCCGGAAACTCATTTTTAGAAAGATGTTAATTTAAAACAGTGAATCCATAGTTAGTATCATTCATGTTAGCTAAAGCTTACAAAACATTTAAGATAAGACTTGTGAATCAACATAACAAGTTCTCGTTCTGACTCCTACACTCCTGATATTTTTCACCAATAAGTCTCAAGGGAGCTCCATCACGGTTTATGGACTCACATCTAAAATATACTTGAACTGAAGATCCTATATATATATATATATATATATATATATATGTTTGTAATCATTTATGTCAGAAGAGATTAATGTTAAATGTTTAATATTTAATGGATATTAAATATATACTAGTACCTAATAAAATAAGTATTCATAAAAATATGAATACTTATTTTAATAAATTAGTTTAACATATACAATTTAATAAAAAAACAAGCATGTAAAAATTCATACATAAAAAGTAAACAGAACATCATCATTTAAGGGAGCATCAATGAAATAACGGATTAGTGTAACTAAGGTAATTGGAACAACAATATACGTCAAACCCATCCTATATTAATTTATAAATAAATCGAAGTTCATACTACAAACAAGTTTCAGTTCGTGCAAGCCAAATAAAATCATCCATGTAATACGTTCAGATGGGAAGTTCAAACCGCAAACAAATACTCAAATTTGACTCTGTTAAAAAAAAATATAATAAAAAATAATTTCACTGACCTCAACTGACATGCAGAATGATCTTGTTGAAATACGTGAAAGAAGATGATGACGGAGTTAGAATGAAAATTAAAGAAACTGATATAAATTCGATTGAAATGTTAGCAAATTTATTGTTGACATTGTCAAAAATGTAAGGACACTAAAAATCATTTAAATACCTGGTAAAACTTCTCTTCAATCTCCTCTGAAATAAAAATATTGCCACCAAATCTATTTCTATAATAAAGAACAAAATTTTTCACAACTTATAAAGCGAGATATATTTAAATAGTCATATAAAATGAACATGTTAGGATCAATGTTGAGTAATATTGATTGGTAAATGTCTAATGACAAGACCTAGACAATTAGGATCCACAAGGTCAAACATTGCATCATTAAAACCACAAGGACATAAGAGTAAGCTAATGAATATTCACCTTTATTAGAATTTTTAATATTATAATTAATTACATTTCTATAAACAAATAAAGGATAATAATAAAAATTAGAAAATTTAGCGAGTACATAAAGGACAATAATCATGACTTAGACATTTTAAAGCATGAGAATGTAGAGTTGTATGAAGGTAGTTGATTCTTTTAAGGACTCATTGTCTAAGTTCACTAAAGGAAGTGAGAAACTACAAAACATGTTACAAGCTCAAAAGAGTTGTAGTAATAGGTATAGAATCAAATATAGTCATGATAATGCTTACAACACTTAAGACAACTTTTATCAAAGGAAAGCATTTATGTTAACTAAGGGTCCAGTAAATCTTAAGTCTTCTTCTTCCTTCAAGTCTCTTCCTTTTTCTTCATTCATTCTGTTTCTATTCTCCTTTAAAGGTGTCATCCCCTTCTCTTACAAATCGCCTTTTCCAGCTTTTAAACCCTAAATGTTATATATATTTTTAATTTTCATCCATGCCTTATTGTGTGAAGTTCCATCCATGCCTTTAATGAGCTTCTCTACACGTATGTCTTCCTTTTTTCCTCAATTGTCCATCCATCTTTTCTTCTTATTTTCTTTATTAATCTTTAAATATTTTATCACTTATAGGTACACTAATTATTGCAAAATCATTTTTTTCTAATAATTGCAATTTATTTCAGCTCTATTGCATTTTTCTACAATTTATCCAGTAACATCAATTATTGTTGATCTTTGCTCAAAAAATTTTATATTACCAAATTTATCATCTAATTTTCACTAGTTATTCATTAAATATCTCCTCTTTAAACAAACTCTACCTCGAGAATTCGTCTCTTGAGTACCAAAATGCAAATTACTTAAAATTTCAAGCTCATGGATGAAAATAATAGGAAAAAACACTATATATGAAAAATATAAATTAGTAGAAATAAATAAAAATTGAGAAAATTAAAGGAAAGTTCAAGGCGTGATAACTCTCCCCTTTAATAAAATTTCATCTTTTAAATTTGAAAATGTTACTATCAAAAACTACGGGTGAAATATTTTATAAGGTAATTACATAATCATCATCCCAAAAATTTGCACACAATCTGTTATTTTTGAAAATGAATAAAAATACCAAAATTTTACTCCATCACATTAAAATGCATCATTAATTAAACATAAAATAAGATTTCAAATCATCTCCCCTCAATTTCCATCTAATACATTTTTTGAATCTCGAATCATTTTCACTTCCCTTTTAACAAGTCATAACTATACAAAACATATATTAAACTTTAAATCTAACAGAAAATTTTAAATAATCATAATTTCATTTAAAACATACCTTCCTTAAATCATAACTCACAAAAAATTTCATGTACCACCACTTTTCCCATAAATTCATTCATGTTTAAATCAACATTCTTCATGTTGAACCCTTTCCATATTCAATTCCTACAACCCCCAAATTAACCTCCAAGATAATACGCTCTTAGGACTTAATCACTCTTATACAATCCATATCACAATAGTCTTACCCCTAAATCATTACAAATTTGTTTAATCCCTTAGTTATATACATGTAAACCACATATAATCCTTTTACATCCATGTTTTAACCCTTTCCTCATTCAACTTTTATTTATCCTCTCAAGACCAATTACCATCTACTACTACATGACCTTTTAAAAATAGGCTCCCATCTATATGCATCATCTTTTAACTTAGAACATATTTCTAACCATCCTTATGCATTTACACAATGCAAAACCACTATCAAATTTTAAAGAACCATTAGGTGCACTTCAAAATGGACCAAACCAAACCAAACAATTAAGGAAACCTATTAGGAAGAGTTAACCAACTTCATCTTCTAACTAAAACAATCACAACAAAGAAGAGCAATTCAATAAACACCTAATATGCATCAAACAACCTTTGCAACATCACAACCAAATTTCAAAACTCAACCTTCTAACAATAACATTTTAACCTTAATTCTTCATACCCATTCACAAATTACTCAAACATACCAAACAAATCAAATAAACAAACAAAATTACTTAACAGAAAACTTAAACCGTTTGCAATATACCTCACAAAAATGCAACCGTCGTGGGAGAAGAGGAAGAGCTTCCGACACTGACCATAACTCCGACAACACACCAGAAAGCAGGGGAGAACTCGTGCAGAGGTGAGGAGATGACGCGGGAGGGAGGAGAAGAAAATGAAAGTAGACCCGACGGTGTTGGGTGGGCAGGGGGGAGAGCAGCTGCAGCTTTCTTTTAAGTAGAACAAATTTTGTTTAAGTTAATAACATTTAATCATAAGATGACGACGACGTATTGGTTTAAAATTTAGCGACAAAAATTTTCATCGCTAATATTCCATTGGTACTATCAAATCTTCATTTCTCCGCTAGAATTTCCCACCTTGTTTACTGACGGTTATTGGTCCGTCGCTAAATTATATTTTCACGTCAAACTTACTGATGGAAAACTAAATACCATCGGTAATTTGCAATGGTTTGTTTTCCGTCCTTAATTTTCCATCGCCAATTTGTAGTGAAACATTAAATAACCAAATAGGAGATAAGAAATATTATAAATAAATTTGTAGACTTGCTGTGCTTTGATCTTCCTTCATCTTAATCTTTTTCTTTACTTAAATGTATTTAGTCTCTATAAATTGTTTGATTTTATGCCATGTTATTTTCTTTTAAGACATCAAAGAACAAATCATTAGTAGTAACTATGATTTATAAATGTTACTTTCTTTTAAGATGTCAAAAAAATAAATCATTAGTAGTAACTATGCTTTATTATTAAAAAAATGGATTGTTATCTTCTTTGGTTCAATAATCTCTCCCTTTTGATAATAATAAAACATGTTGTGATCTTAGAAAGTCAAATATTAAAATTAATCATCTAAACACATAGTTTCTTAATATCAAAGCAAAATGACCATTTGACACTCCCATAGTTCATGCGTCACGAAGAAGATCTCTAGTGCAAAAAATAGGTCATTTGTTATTTAAACATTATTATAATCAATCAAAATAAAAACATAATTTCGGTGCAAATTTTTTTTTGGCATTAGTATCTAACTCAAAGATGTTGGCACAATATAAGGTTGAATGTTATATTTAGTAAGTCAATTGCAATAGGTAGAATTTTTTAACTATAGGAATACCTAAAATCTCATTAGTAAGTTTCCTAGTAAGATTAATCTCTATATATGAACCTCTAAGAATAAATGGGTGTCATCGTGAATGATACGAGGTTGAAGTTGTAATAAAAAATTCATAATGAAATACAAAACAAAACAAGATCATATTCTTTAACAATGAAATACAAAACAAGATCATATTCTTTAAATTGGTATAGGCAGGCAGGGGAAATCATATAGTTTTTGTACAAGGTACAAGAAATATAAACAAAAAAATTAAGGTGAATGAAAGTAAAAAATATTAATCCTTATGAAACAATGTAAGAACATGAGGAGTTGGAGTGGGAGATCACTTATGAGACCTCAAAGTCTTAGTAGGTAGTTGAAGGTAGAATAAGCACTAAAATAATAAGCTCAGCAAGGGAGAGACTAGTGTGCTCTTTAGATGTGAAAGATAATTATTTATACTTCTTACTTCAGGAATAACAACCGGTATATACTTAAGGTTTTAAAAGTCCAACAAAGGCTCTAAGAGGGATAATAAGGTAATGATAGCTATTATCCAAGGAACTAAAGAGCAACCTACAAGAGAAACACTACATTAAACTTCTGAAATTCCAACTTCATCAATTTCAATATGCAATCAATATCAATATACAAAGTTCACTTTTATATGAAAGTTCAAAGCTTAAATATCATAAATTGTACATGTTTAACCAAAAAGTCAAAATTAAAGTAATTTGAAATAAAATTGATTGGAATCAATAAAATTAATAAAATGTTTAATTAAACCAACCTTTAATGTTTTTTTTTAAAAATAGATATGTTCAATTGTGTGGAAGCATCCCAAATTACTTCTAATTTGTAAATTTCTCAATTTTATCATTGTACGTAAGTTGAAAATTTTAATTAGGGCACAAATTAACAAATTTTAAAAAACTTGAATGTTATAATAGCTCAAATGTCTACTAAGTAATCAACCATCTATTTCATAAAAGATTGCAAAGTTTTGAGTAATTTCAGAACCCCCCAAATTTCTTTAGTAAAAAATGCCTAAAAGTTAATTCAATCAAAATTAACGATGATCAAATGCAGTTAGGAGTTAAGAAAATCTTAATTTAACCTCTAATTTTAATAAAAGTATCAATTTGAAGAATTAAAATAATTCACACAATGAATTAAAATATCCCTCATTCTAAATTCCTAACTCGTTTAATTTTCCAATTTGATTCAATTTGAATGTAGTCATATGAAATTGAATGTTTAAATAATTTTAAAAATATTCAAATAATAGCAATTAATCACCAATTTGAAGGGAAAATTATGAAAATTCCCTAATTATGAAATCCTAAAATGTTTAATTTTGTAGTATATGTAATTACATGAAACTGAATGCACAAACATTTTTAAAAGCATGAAAATAAGGGAACTATCAATAACTAAAAGAAAATATCATCAATTTTGAAAATTCCTAATTAAAAGAACCTAGGGTTTACCCTAAAAGAAAATGGATAAATTGGAGCATAAAGTTGATGTCGTTTAGTTATAGAGTTGTAGGAAAGTCTAATCCATCTTGTTGAACCAAGAGAGATTTCAATTGACATTTTGACAATAATGAAACATAATTACCAATGATTAAAAAATCAAACCGGTTTCAATTATAAAATTTTTGAACCATTTAAATTTCTGGTTTAGTTTACCGTAATAAACTTGTTATTAAAAATCGATTGATTTATTAATTAACCGACCAATTTTCATAAACTAATCAGTTTTTAAAACCAAATAAACTAGTTGGTTTTCATTTGACATTCTCCTTCTTTAAATAAACTTTAATCTCTTTAATAGGTAAGTATAATATCCCTTTTCAATCATATTTTAAATTCTTCAATTTTGTTCGATCTTTATTGTATACTGGCTTTATGATAGTCTAGTACCATTTGAACCATTAAACGTTGAACTTCTTTTCTTACTAGTTTAATTTTCGGTCTCATTTTTAAAACATTGATAATTACTATTAATGAGTTTATTATTTTGATAAAAAGAAATATAGGACCAAAATGAAGACATAAAGTCAAGAAGATAATTTATGAAGTTGATAAAGAGAAGTTGAAGTTTTCAACCAACGAAATGAAGATCAAACTAAGAACAAAAGAATATCAAGACTCATCAAGGTAATCTCACTTTGTTAATTGATGTTCTAAAGGACTTACCATGCATAAACATTTTATTTCACTTTATTGCGTGACACTTTTCATTGATTAATAGGCACTAAAGCTTTTGGTTTTAATATAAAAGTGTTTTGATCCTTTAAACACTCTTTAGGGAGCATTTTGGGAAGTGTTTAAGTCATAATTGTTTTAAGCATTTAAATTTGTTACAATCATATTTTTATGAGAATTGATCATGTTATATAAGTTGATGACTGACCAATATTGTTTAAAGTTATTAAACACTGTATATACTTTTCTAGTTAAGGAATGATCAAAGAAAATTCCTTCACTTTAAAATCAAACTTTTCCAAGTTATCCTTAGTGTTCAAATTGTAGCACTTATAATTAAGAATTTAAAGTAACTAATCGTTGAATTTTTCCTATGCTAAATAAGATAACGTGTTTTTATACAAAGTTGGTCTTATGTAAACTTTATCAGGGATATGATATTAAGATTATTGTGGCTTTTTCCCCTTAAAAAATTTAGAAGGTTACATTCATTTATCATAGTCATAACTACATCTTGCAATTTCTTATTATTCCTTTTAATAACGCCATTTTGTTAAGGGGTCATAAGAGTAGAGAAATAATGAAATATACCATTATCTTCTTAAAATAATTTAAATCTTTTATTCTTAAAGTCCTTATCATGATCACTTCTAATTGATGCAATAAAAAGTTTCTTCAAATTGATCTCTAATGACAAACTTAATGAATGCCCTAAAGCATTCATTTTTTAGCAATGAATAAAATTAGTGAATATATTAAAATCATTTAATATGGAAAACGTGTAAAATTTACTATAAATAATTGCAACTTTAAATGGGACAAACAAATTCATATAAAGTAATTGTATAAGTATAGTGAAAATTATCAACTTTTGGTCCTAAATAAGCTTTTTGATTATTTTACAATTTGCCAAGCTCCATACACCTTGTCTTTCTCACACTTTGAAGTCCATTGATGAGTTACTTAATGTTCAAGTTGGAGATAAATCTGTGCTTGGATGCCCAAACCTCCTATACTAAATCTACACATTTTCATTATTAGACATTAAGCAATTTATATTTTGGCTAGAAAAATCATCAAGAACAATTTTATAGATATTCTTTTCTCTCTTGCACAAAAATGCAATGTATTATCAACCACTCTAGATATAATGTATGATATTCCCTTAAAATATACTATGTAGTATTTGTCACATATTTAACTTACAATTAGCAAGTTATGCTTTAATCTATCAACTAAAAACACATTACTAATTATAGTATACTCTTTAAAATTTCTAATGTTGATTATCTTAGCGTTGGCATTATCTCCAAATATGACAAATCCTCCATCTTTATCTATAAGGTTCGAAAATTTTAATGCTTCATTAATGATGTGCCTTGAGCATTCACTATTCTTATTAAGTGACCTACAAATAAGGAGATCAATATTTTTCAGGTATTCAAACAAACTTGAGCCCTTGATTGTTGATCTTAATCTTCTTATTAACCCATTTCTGTAAGAGTTTACTCATCAAACATTTTTTGTGAAACAAAACTTGTCAAAATGCCTATATTTATTACAAAAATGACATAACATATTATATGAATAATATGTATTGGTGATATAATAAATAAACTTAAGTTTTTGGTCCATAAATGCATTCCTTGATCTTTTGTGTATATGAATGGTGAGAATCCCTCATTTGGATATTAAAAGAACTAAATGCTATTTTTGAATAGAAAAATGGCCTAGTATAATGTTATATATGAGACTTTGTTTTTTATTGTATTGATGCTTATAAAGGATGTAAACATGTGCACAATGTTATGCTTAGTATGAGGCTTACTATGAATAGATGATTAATGCTTACTTCTAAGTTGATGTTAAGGCCTAAAAAGGTATGAGTGAGATTATATGCTATCACGTGCCTATATATAGAAATTGTGCCTATTCTTGCCTTTAAAAAGTTGAATTCTAGTCCTAGATTAAGATCTATACGTAAAATCATGGGGCTTGATTTTAGAGTAAGCCTTAGTGGATATAATATATACATATGATTTACGTGTATGCTTAAATATGGATGTACTATGATCATTTTTCATCTTAGGTAAGGGTTCTTCACTATGTAAATAGTTCCCTTTGAAAAAAAGTAGTTTTGGTATTGGATACACTTCCATAGTTGTATCAAGTCCCATACATATCATTTCAAGGTTTTTAAGTTCTTAAAATGTTTTTAATTTTCTCACTTCCCTTAGTGAATTTTGACAAGGATTCTTTGTGAGTGTTGACCTCTTTTGTTAATGTCTTATTCTCAACGTTTAGTAACTTAAGTTATGATTATCCATAATGGTTGTACTCTTAAATGCTTTAATGGTGTAATTCACTCTTCATCGTTTTATTTACAGTCATGGATGTATCAAGATTCTCTTTAGTCTCTTTGATTTTGTATAGGTTCTTCCTTCTTATAATCATAATTTCAAATCTTTTAGCTAGTTAATCATTTAATAATTTAATATATCATTATCATAAGATATAGAGTTGGAGTACCTCATCATAATTTTTATTTATAAAGCACAAAATCTTTTTCTATAAAACGCATATGAGCTACTTCTTCTTTCGAATGCTCATTTTCAAACTTACTTGTGCCATTCCCAGTGGAGGTAAGTTCCGTGTTTTTGTTTCCCTCTTCTCATTTGTTTTTTTCTCTTATATTTATCATTGTTTTGTACTAGAGGTCCTTAAAAATTTAGTGTCTAGGTCTTATACATTTATAACAAATAAAGTTATTTGATTTGTGGTTTAAATCTACCTTACCTTCATTGAATTCTTTTCATTTTGAGAAGTTATTTCTCCTCAATAACTTCTTCAATCACCTAATGATAAAGGTAATGTATACCCCATCATTCTTACTAGTTTATGTCTCTTTTTATTCATTTGATTTCTCCTTTAAGGCTTTGAAAGATAAGTTCTTCCTTCTTAAAGACATCATCTCTTCTTATTAAGTCTTATTAAGCCTTATTTTGTATGTGATTAGAGATCCAATTAGTTCCTCTAATGGTAATGCATCTAGGTCTTTTTCTCCTTGGATTGTTGTCATGGCTTCCCAAGATTTAGGAAGCTACCTAAGCTAATTTCTTACCATTTTAACATTAGTGTATTTCTTGGTTAAGCCTTTGAGAGCATTGATAATGCCAATAAATCTAGTTTATATTCTATGTATGCTTTCATCATGCCTTATTTGAAATAACTTATATTGATATGTTAGCGTGTTCACCTTACTCTCCTTTACTCGATTTATGTCCTTATGTGTAACTTCCAAAGTATGTTAGATTTCATAAATAGTTTCAAATATAGAAACTTTATTGAATTCATTGCTTTCTCATGCACAAAACAAAATGTGAAGAGGCTTACTATTTGACGAAATTAGTATTTTTATCTTGGGGATCCCATTCTTTCTCTTGTTTGGGAACTTTTCTATCACCTATAACTTGTATAGGAATGAATGGACCACTTGAAACAATTTCCAACAAGTTAATATTTTTATTTCCCAAGAAAAAATGATTTTAGTTTTCTAATAAAGATAATCGTTTCCATTAAAGAAAAGTTCCCTACTAATATTTTGTCCATTTAACTAAATGAAGATGTAGATGCACTTAGATATATATAAAGATCCTTTCATAAAATTTTATTAAAATCATAATAAAAGATGCATGCTCTAATAACACCTTGTTGGTCCCTAATGGCACCTAAAAGTAGGGTGAATTGAGTCTTAGTGAATTTAAGACAACTTTTCTCAACTTTATAAAGATCCTAAGTTGATTTCAAATTAAATAGGAAATGCGATGATTTCATCCACTTTCTAAGTCTATTTTGAGATTCTATTATTCTCTTGTTTTAACTAGATGAAGAGGAGCCTTCTTATAACAAACTTTTGTTTGTATAAAGAGGAACCCTTGTACAATCTTCCTTAAAGGTGAAGATCAACTTCAACACTTCTTAGATCACCCAAATATGAGAAAAGCCAGGCCCAAATGATGTTTACAATTTGAATGAACCTTACATGCTCTCTTTAATACATAAAAGGTTCTCAATCAATGAACAACCAATGAATGAATGCTTATAAATTCTTAGAACCCTTGTAAATGAGTTACTGTATTTCCTAAATTTCATAAGATGCCCAATAACTAAAGTCTAAAATACTTATACCATATTAGCTTCAAAATATCATTAGATAAAAATAACCAATTTTAGTAGCTGGTAATAATGATATCAATCTACCAATTTGGTATATTAACTGATCAAATTGACACATTGGTTTACTAATGTATTGAATAATATTACATGCAAACTTACTTTACATAACTTTTTCAAAGTTCCTATATATTAGTTCACTATATTTGGATATTGGTGAAGTAATACCTCTATAAACAATACATTGGTCAATGACACCTAAGCATTAGTTGGCCAACATGTTTGAAAACACATTTACAAAGATTTGTCAATTCCTTTCAAAGATCAATCCATGTGTCTTTAACTAAAAATTGATTAAAAATCATGTTAAATGTTCATTAAAGAGTATTTTAAAGATAAAAAATGGTTTTTTGGGGGTGTTTGTTTCCATTTTTATTTTTATTTTTAATTTTCTGTTTTTGTTTCTAAATTTGAAAAAAAATTGTTTGTTTGAGTATTTAGTTTCTATTTTTGGTTTTGGTTTCTTCTAGTCTTCAAAAATAATGAAAACCATAAAAATAGATTTTGTTTCCTGTTTTTGTTTATTATAATCTGATTTACTATCATTTAAATATATATTATTTAATTATTTAATAAAACTATGAATATTTTAATTCAACATTATATTTATATATTTAAAAATTAAAATTAATTATCAATAAAATTATGAATAATTTAATTTAATTTAATTTTT
>JANTNU010000003.1:25899097-25909977 GCA_024752395.1 Erythroxylum havanense
AGGAGGTATAGATCGGATCCTTCTCATATCATTCAGATTAGTGAGGTTCAGTTGCGAGATGATCTGAGTTATGAGGAGCTTCCAGTGGAGATTTTGGATATGAAGGAAAAAGTTCTCAGAAACAAGACGGTTCAGCTAGTCAAAGTCCTGTGGAGGAATCATTTAGTAGAGGAGGCTACATGGGAGCCTGTGGAAGTTATGAAGGAAAAGTATCCGTATCTCTTCGATGATTCAGGTAAATTTCGAGAACGAAATTTCTTTTAAGAGGGGGAGAAATGTTGGACCCCGAATTTTTTTTTATGATGTCATTAAGCATAAATTGTGATAATTGTATGATTATGCCTTAGTTTGGTTAATTTGGGAGTAATAGTGGAGAATTGAGGTTTGATTGAGCTTAAATATAGTTTAAATAGGAATTAAGGGATTAAAATGTGTGAGGGCATTTAGGGAAGATTGCTTGAGGTGGAGTGTTTTAGGCATGTCATGGAGGGGTAGTTAGGTCTTTTTCTACCCTTTAGACTTAAGAGAAAGAAAAGAGAAGAAAAAGAAGGAAATAGAGGAAAGAAGAAGAAGAGTGCGCCGTCGGTGGAGAAGAAGAGAAGAGAAGAGGGATTCTTCGATCTTTGCAGTTTCCGACCGATTTGAAGTGATTTCCGGGTAAGGTTTGCTTTGTTTGAACTTGGTTTGGTTAGATTTTAACCTAGAGAATGTTGAATGTAGCAGAATCGAAGGTTTTAGGGTTTTAGGGCATAAATGTAGAGATTTCTTTGGGTTGATGATTTTATGGATATTTTTGAGTTGTTGTTGGGTTAGAAATGTAGTGTAAGTCATGATCTAAGGTTTAGATGTGTTACATTTGGTTAAGGGAAAGGATTGAAGTTGGATAATGCTGAAAATCGAGTTTCGGAGTCGTTCTCCAGGCCCGCATACTTATGAACACGCCGCGACGTGCGTAAAAAGGGAGCAACGTCGCGACGTGCGAATTAATATTCACCGCGACGTGCGAGGAAGACAACGTCGCGACGTGCATGGAAAGGGAGCAACGTCGCGACGTGCGAGGGAGGAGTGTTCGCCGCGACGATCACAGGCCTTCGTCGGGACGAGCGAGGCTGCTCGTCGGGACGAGCGGCCCGTTCGCCGCGACGAGCCCCTGTTTCCAGCAAAGATGGTTTTTAGTATTTTGGGCATATCTTTTGCTATAGATGTCCAATTTAGGTGATTTTAGATTCGTTGTGCTCTAGAAATAAAGGGCTACAAGTTGTATGAAGAAGGGAAGTTTGGAATTAGCCTCTAAGGGTTCGGGAATTTAGATAGAAGTCGAATGTAGACCTTTAGCGCGTTTACTTTTGAATTTCAAGCTTTTCGAATAGTTTCTTTTGGATATTGTTTGATTTAAAAAATTAGCTATGTTTTTTTTTTACAATCAAAAGTCAACTTTGTTGTAATGAATTAACAATAAAAAAGATGATAATAAAGGAATCAATGATAGCATCGAAAATAACAAAGTTGGAGTTTCTAAGGAAGACTTTTCATCCCAGGGGCAGTTAACTTGGTAATCAACTTCTAGTTCTTTGGAAAAGAATTCACAAACATTTTCAAATTCAATAGGCTAGATTTATGATGCTAACCAAAAAAAATTCAAGTATGCCTCACATTGTTTGCTTTCAACGTTGATGCTCATCCAACTTGTTGAGAATAAGCCCACCAACTTCAAAATATAGTCTAGCTTGGAGTCTGCTATTGCAAACTCAAGATGACATCCACTTTCAATTATAATAAGATATTTGATTTCTCTGTAAATTAAAATTTTATAACCTAATTCCACATAAATTTAATAAACATAAACATAAATCTTATCTTATTATATAACTTGATCTTCTTTCGAACCATTTTCAATATTAGTTCATTATAACTACTGTAACTGCACACTTGTACGACCTCTAATAGTATCGACATGAATGACTTGAGAGAACTCCGTAAGTGGTACAGAGAGAGTAGACAAGAAGTACTAGTTACTTTCAAACTTAAGCTTATTTATAATAAATTTGGACTTTTTAGTAATTCAATTAATATTATCCTTTATCTATTAAATATCTCACATTTCATTATGAAATTTTTCCAGCTTTGTACTCAAGTCAACTTAATTAAAATAATTTTTCTTTTCTCTTTAATCTTTCTTTATGTTTGATCGATTAAGTTCTTAAGTATGTTGACAATGAATATAAATTATAACCCTAAGTAATATTTAGGTTTAAATAAACTAAATTCCTTCATATTTACCTTTAATTCTCTAATTAAATAATTTAGGTTAATTTCTTAGGATTCCCTTTAAGGTTTGAGAAACTACTACAATAGTTCCTCATTTTTAAAAAATTATAAATACCATCCTTGTGTTTCAATTAATATATCTTCCATCCCCCTTACCATCAAGTTGCCATTAAGACCTTATTTATATAAATACAAATAACATTATTTTAAAAAAAAAGGGGTTTATTGATAATTTTTAAAATTCAAGGAGTACATTGATAATATTCGAAACCATCAATTAGGTAAAATATGTTGGATCCCCAAACTTCAAAACAACGCGTGTATAAATAGGATTTTTAAAGGCAAATTGACAATAGGGAGGACAAACAATATATTAGCTAAGACATATAGATGGTATTTGTTTTTTTTAAATGAATGACTAATGTAATAGTTTGTTAAAGCCCAGAAGGGTATTATTAATTTAATCCTAAATAATTTATATATATATAGATCAAGATTAACATCTATCAACGCATCAAATGTTTTTTAATTACCTAATTCTCACAATTAAAGATTCAAATTAATTAAATTTAATATAATTAAAATATAATTAATTATAAATCTACAAAACATCTTTTTTAAAATTTAAATTGAAAATCAATCTAATTATTATTGTAAATCAATTTTTAAAAAAATTAATTTTAGAATTAATATTAAATTTAAAACTATTTTAAATTTTGTTTGGCTATAAAATTAGTTTACCTAATTTTTTAGATTTGATTACAATAATTTATAGTACGGGCTCCACTCACTTAATGGCCAAATAAACATTATTATTGGTTTAGGTTACATTAACCTTTTAAGCAAACAATCAAATACTTATTTTGACCCTAAGTTACCATATCCTTGTATCCAAACACCAACCTTCTTCTTCAAACATACACCAATCTTCTCCCACCTTTAGTCTCCTCCATCACAACTCAAGCCTACTAATCCTAGACTCCTCAATTTAGAAAACTTAACGTTATGAAAACAATCATAAACTCAAAACCAAAAACAATTTGTGTTGCTAATAAGAGATTTACAATCTTTTAAAGGCAAAAACTTATCCATATGGGTTTCAAAAACCAAATTTTTTATGTTAGTGCTAGAAATTTTCTAGTTCCTCTTAATGAACCAAACTTTTTAGATCTAAACATGCTTTATCATTTGAGGGAGGAGTTGGGTTTCATAAATTCAGAAGCTCTAAAATATATTCTGAACTTTTCATATTCAAGTTTGTGATTGAGAGAGCTTTAATGTTCTAATATGAAGTTTTTAATTATTATTCAATATAATTTGATTTTAGTATTGAGTTTTAGATTTAATCTAACTAAGAGTTAGGATTTGTAACTTTTGTATAAATAATTCTATACTTATTTAATAACAACCAAATAACTTTAATCAAGCTATAGAATTAAAGAATGTTCTGATACCACTATTGAAAAATCAATGCAAGATCTAATCCTCGTGCGCATTATAATGAGAACAAAAAAAATTTGTTTGATTTCTAAAATTTAATCCTAGTTTAAAATTATATAACATAATTAAGGCATACAAATACTAAAAATATACATAAATTATATCTTATTATGTTGCTTGATCCTCTTTCTTATCATTTTCCTCAAATTGTTTCTAATATTGGTTCATCACAACTATCGTAGATGTATATATATCCTGCCTTTAATATTGTTCATGCAAACTAATTGAGAAAACTTTACAAGTGGTACATAAAGGGTAGGTAAAAAGTCCTCCTTTAGAGCATGAATCTATTTATAATAGGATTTGGATCTTTTAGTAATTTAATTAAAATAAAATTCTAATTTTAATTAATTAAAATTCTAATTATTTTTAATATACTATAGATTGGGCCCAAATAAGATCCAGTATCTCGTATTGTTGCTTATTTATTAAATATATTCCCTATTTAATCTTAAAGTTTTTCAAACTTTACATTCAAGTTCAACTTAATTAAAATACATTCTTCTCTCTTCAATCGCTCTTTGTGAGTGAACCATTTGATTCCTATATATATATTGGTAATAGATATAAATAACCTCAAATTATATTTAAGATTGGGTAAATTAAACTTATTTAAATTTATATTCAGTTCTCTAATTAAATAATTTATATCTATAGATCAAGATTAATGTTTAGCAATGTATTATGTCAATCTAAAAAAAGACTATCAAAGGGGTTTTGAATGACCTTTTCATTCATAATTTGTCTTTATAGCTTTCTTTTCATCACACAATAGTTCGATTAGACATAGAAAAAAATCAATGTCTACTGTATTTAAGTCCAATCATATAACTTCTCAACCATTAATAAGTGATTTTATTAATGACATTTGAACCATTTTCAAAGTTTCATTCCACCTTGATAAAAGACTTTTCGAGTCAATAATAGGTGAAAATAATAGAACATTCTCCTTAATCACTTTAGGTGATGAATCCTATATTTATCAATCAACTACCTCCATATAATTTATGATATATCCAATAATTATTAATTGAGTTATCCTTAACTAGAATAAGTCAGAAGTAGTATCAAAATATAACAATCCTTATATGATATATTTTAAAGATCTCAAGTCAAAAGATCACTTATATAATCATCATTATGATAATTTTCACAGATGTCGTAATGTTCCAAGTGGAATTCTCTTGTAGGGTTAGTTAAGTTAACTTGTTCTTTAACAAACACCAACACATTTGTTTAAGTATCTAAATAATTTAATCTATGAGATCGATTACTTCCTTTATAAGGAAGAAGCATAACATGTGTTAATCCTTTTTATGATTTATTAATGTCCAGTCTTAATCGAACAATGATTAAGAACAATTTACGAATAATATATAAATGCAATATGAATCTCATAATTATGATCTCATCATAATTTCCATTACAATGTATATTTATCTCATGGACTTTATCATATACATTTAAACATGTTTAAAATAAAGAGTTCTTTCAAATAATTATATTATTAAAACTATAACTACTCAATTAGTTGTAGGGCATAAACCAACATATGCTTTATCCATGACTTAAAACCCCTTTCTCCTTGGTTATGATAAGACCTTTAATCTCAAACTCAAGATCAAATGCAAGTCCATAATGAGAGTTCCTTATTGATGAAAGACTAGGAATGCTCATGTTTTCTAGTAAATGCCCATATGATTAGGGTCATCCTTTGAAAAACAAATTACAATCAAGTGTCTAAAGGCATCTTCATTCATGGATGCTTCCAACAGTATAGTTATGATGCAAGTTAATCTAAATGGAGAAACTACTGAGATTCAAGACTCCCCACTCATATTTTCTTTGTGTTATATTTGTGCTCTTGCTTGTGAACCATTATTTATTCTCTCTTTAAGCTATTTTCATTTTCTATCACCATTTTCTCTTTCTCCCTTAACTTATTTATATTCTCTCCAAGTTGTTTCTTTTTTCTCTCTCTTTCACTTAGTTATTATATTTAAATCCGTCTTAGTTGTTCATCTGGTCGACTTTTCCCCCATTCTCCTCTCTTTTAATGACATTCTTTTGTTATCTGTCTTCCTATTTGCATTTTCCTGTTCTTTTTCCTTTTTATTTGGTGTATGGTTGATTGTCCTTTTAATCTCTTTCTGTTAATTCTTTTTTGTTTTTAGAACCCAATAGTAATAAAATTATTTAACCAAATTTAAAATCAATATTACTATCAAGATACCCAATCAAAATTGATAATTCATAATTAAAACTAACTAGAGTTAATTATTTCTAATTCAAATATAAATAGTACTAATTAATAATAATTAAAAGAAACTAAAAATACATAAATACAATTAAGTGTAACGCAATGAAACTTTGACACAAATTAGATATCATATAATATATTCAATCAAACTGGACGAATTCTAAAACAAATATAATATAATGAAATGTATTTTGATACAAATCAAAATAAGATAGAAGTGATCACATGCAATCAAAGTTGAATAGTAAAATTTAAATTAGAATTGATAGAACACATCTACATAATAGTTAAAATTAAAATTTATATGGTATTGACTGGAAATTGAGTGAATGATTGGATTGACATTATATGACAATAAAACTCTTCAAATAAAAACAAAATGTAAAGAATTTAGACAAAATTTTAGTATCAATAGTTAACAAAACAAAGTTTATAGACAAGTTAAATGTTGAATGTTTCAAATGCCATATATATGGCTATTATAAGTCTAAATGTATACTAAATATCAATAGCAATAACTGTTTGACATCAATTTTGCAAAGAAA
Organism: Erythroxylum havanense; assembly: GCA_024752395.1. Classification (NCBI taxonomy): domain Eukaryota; kingdom Viridiplantae; phylum Streptophyta; class Magnoliopsida; order Malpighiales; family Erythroxylaceae; genus Erythroxylum; species Erythroxylum havanense. The sequence goes on from JANTNU010000003.1 coordinate 25,905,671, forward strand.
GAAGAAGATTTTTTTCTTCTGATGACTTGTTATGTGCAGGAAGAAGTTCATCAAAAGTTGTAATATTTTTATATTAGCAACAATAATTATGTGAGAAGATAAGTTTGGATTTCATACTTTGATGCTAGTTCACAACATTATGAAGTTGCTTTCATAGACAAAAGCAATATAAAAACCCAAGTCAAAAAGAATTCTTACCAAATTATTTCTAGTATTTTTTGTTTGAAATATAAAAATCGAAGATGAATTTTAGTTAGATTCAAGATAAGAGATATGAGATTTCCATCAAAGGTCTTGTCACATTCAAGATAGGAAATGAGGCTTAATTTCTCAACGTAATAAGAAAACATATCGTATGTTTCCTTTGTATCTCAACAACACCACTCAGTCAAATTTAGTCATAAGACAAAGGACAAGGCATGGTTATGGCATTTTTCTATAGGAATTTAAATTTTGATTGTCTCAAAATGTTGTGACAAAAGAACTTAGTGATTAGTCAATTGCAAATTGAAAGTACTCCTTAAATTTGTGAAGATTGTTTTTTTGACAAACATCATTGAGATACTTTCTTTTTAAGGAAAAACAATGGATTTGGTTTACTCCTCTTATATGGACCCATTAATCTGATACCAAATACAAATAAACATTATTCTTTTAACATTTATTAATGATTATGGTCAAAAGAATACAAAATTTTTAACTTTTAAAGACTTTAATGTGATGGTTAAAAAAGAAGCAAGAATGCCTATAAAGATTTTCTATAGTGATCATAGTATAAAAAATAATTTGTAATTTTTTAAAGCAACATGGAATTCAAAAATAACTTACATTAACTTATATGTTGTAATAATGTTTAAAAAGGAAGAATCATACATTCTTAAAGAATTTATATCCAAATAAGATTTTCAAATAAAGAAGTCAATTAAAGCATTCATATACTAAATAGAAGCCCCATATTTGTTGTTAAGAACATGAATCTTGAAGAAGCTTAAAATTATTGAGGACCAAGTATTATACTTTAGAATTTTTGGTTGTATTGCTTATGTTGTTTTATATTAAAATAGGAGAAAGTTTGATAAACAAATCATAAATGTTTTTTCTTGGTTTTCTTAAACATTCAAAATCATATAAATTTAAAAATTTTATTTGAAAAATTATATATAAGTTAATGATGTGATTTTTATGAGAAACACTTTTATGCTTAGGATGAAAACAATATCAAACAAAAAATACATGATAATTTTAATGGAGAAAATGAATATGAAAACAAAACCTTTAAAGAACATTACCTTGTGTCAAATGAGCAACAATCACTAACTAAAATACATAATAAACATAAACTCCAATGACTTAGAAGAAGACTTGCATGGAAGATTAATTATAAAAGAATTATGATTCACTTACATATGTTGCTTTATTGTCAATAAAAAATGTTAAAGATCCAGAATGAAGAAAGGAAGTAGACATTGACATTGCTACCATTGAATGATACATTAGTTAGGAGTTGAAAAAGTTTCCAAAAGGATAAGAAACCATTACTATAAAGTTAGTGTATAAGATATAATTAAATGAAAGTGGATAAGTGGATAAATACAAAACAAATTTGATCACTAAGGACTACAAACAAGAGTTTGGAATCAATTACAACAATGTCTTCTCCCTAATGTAAAGCATGGCATAATCGTATTCGTGATCGTATTAGTAGCGTAAAACTCGTGGCCTATTTTCAACTGACGTGAAATTGATATTTTACATAGCAATTTGGAAGAAAATGCATTTATTAGACAACCTCCTAGTTGTATAAAGTATAGATAATAGCCTAAAGTGTATAAATTTAAAAAGGCTTTATATAAATTGAAAAATCTTCAAGGGATTGTTTGTATAGAAGCTTATTTTTTGGAGGAAGGTTTTCAAAAATGCTCATGTAATCATAAAATCTTTGTTAAATTTAAAGATGGAGGGGGAAATATTTATTATATACTTATAAGCTAACAATTTGTTTTATTTTAGAACTTGTTTGACTATGTTTGAAAAACTTAGGAATCTATGATGCTTGAAGTCAATATTGCAAGATTCTATTTAGGGCTATAACTAATTAGTCTTTTATTTTATAACAAAGCTAAAAGAGGACCGAAAGCCATTGAATTATACCCATGATCCTTTTATGGGCTCACTCTTCTCAACATATTTATTTATGTGATATGATTATAATGTAGAGCTATTAGAATATCTTGATGATAGGGTTTAAGTTTATGACTAACTAGCATAAGTCTCGCTTACCATCTTACAAACCTATATGTAATAACTTATAAGAGATTAGGTGTAACATCTCGTTTTTATACTAAAGATTAGAACCCTAGATTTTTGTAATTGAAAAATAATAATGAGAGATTAAAAAAATGCATTTCATACTCATGCATAATGTTAACATACATCCACATGAACTTGAATTTTGCACATATTATAATGATTTGTTCATGCACTCACTTGATATTTTTTAGGTATAAATGATTGTTTTAATTTTATTATAATGTGAATTATGGAAAATTTGAGTTGGTGTGTATAAGTAGTGATTTAGAATTTTTAGTAAAAATTGAAAATTTTCTAGAATTAAGAGTATTTTTAGGCTCAGAAAAATGTCAAGTGGCGAGACAATTGATGAATAGGAGCAGAAATAAATGTCAGATAGCAGTAGAAATTTTGATGAATGACATTAGGATTTAATGACATTTGTCATTTAAAATTGGCAGTCAATTGGATTAGAATTGGGACATAAATGGAATGGCTAATTAAAAGACCAAAAGAGGATCATGAGAAAGTGACACGTGGAAAATGACAAGTGTCACTTGCCACACCACTTATCTTAACCCACGATTTTTATTAAGTGAAAGATCCACTCTCATTTTGGTCTTTCACTTGCTATTTACTCCTCTCTTCATTAGCTTTTCTCTTCTTCATTTTCTTCATCTTCCTCTGCTTCTTACGACACTCTTTTCTCCAAGCATCAATGTTGAACCTTACTTTCTTCCATCACTAGTTACTTCAAAGTTCTTGCTATCTTTTCTTCTTGATAAAAAACCCACCTATTCTACTTTGACAAGATGATGATCGTGGGATGCATGGGAGAAGCTAGGGTTAAGTGTTATTTGAAGATCTTAAAGTAAACAAGTATAAAGCATTGCTCTTCTTTATTTGTTGAATGAAACATGTTTTGACGATAGTTAATAGCTAAATTACCATAAAATGAGGATGGGTACATGCTAAAACGTGAATGAGAAATATGAGTATATTCATGTCTTGCTTTTATATATATGATGATCAATATTTCATAAGTTGTTTTTGAGATGATTTGAGTTAGAATAATCATTAAAGACGGTATAGGAAAAAGTGAAAAAAATTGATAGATAATGAGTTTTATGTTTTATTTTCATGGTGTATTAATGTGGATTTGTTTGGATGTTTTAAAGATGAACTAAAATGAGTCTAAAGCTAAAGAAAGGGAGTAATGTGGTGTCTTGAAATGGGAAGAATTAAGGTGATAGTTATAAGTGAAATGAAAGTAGAAATTTTGGGACCCGATCCGAAAACCGGATCCCAACCGGAAAAGCGGAAAGCAAATTATCGAAACCAAAGCGAATTCAAATTGGATAATTCGAATCCGAAGGCAAATTGAATAACAAAATGCGGAAACAACGAATCGAATAACAAAGGTATCGAAGACAAAACAAAGATTTATCGAAGTCAAAAGTGAATCGGATCGAAATGAAAACAAAAATAGCGAAGCGAAACGAATACGAATCGAAATCAAACCAAAACAAACGAAGTAACCGAAATGAATCAAATGCCGACATCCAATGGAAACATAAAGTATAGAAAACTTATCGCGTTGGAAACCTAGACTAAACTATCCGAATCCGGTATAAATTTTTTTGCTTTTTCTTATAGTCATCATTATTCAAACTCATGCAAATCCATACAATTTCCCTTTTCTTGGAAATTATCCTCAATCAAATTCTCAATTCGTAATCATTTTCTTATACATTCCTATAAATCCCAAAACTCATTTTTATACCTATTTTACCAAAATTTCGGCAGCATAACGGCTGCATTTGTAAAAACCCAAAACCTGCAAATGACAAATATACACTTCTAAAATTTCCAAAAAGTCACACAACTATCAAAATCCACCGGACCCTCCGTCCAGGATCTCAGCATAAACAAACGCACTCATATATCTAAAACATTTCAATAAGCCTCAATCTTTAATCAGAATCATCCATACACAATCCAATCCATAACTTAATCCA
>JANTNU010000003.1:25917994-25940758 GCA_024752395.1 Erythroxylum havanense
ATTATTATTATATTATTATTATTATTGTTAATAATAATATTATTATTAATTATTATTAATCATTGTTATAAATTTTCTACTTACTATTTTAAATATTATTATCTTTATTATTAATTTTATTATACCAAATTAATTATCTTATTATTATTATTATAAATTTTTACTTTATTTATTTATTTATTTATTATTATTATTATTATTATTATTATTATTATTATTTTCGGATAGAAAGTTAGGATATGTTAGTTTTCTGTCGAAGAAAATATGTTGTCAAAATTCAGAGAAACGATGTTTTCTGGTTTCTGTAAAACCGTTATGGTTTTTTTTTCAGAAACAAAAAATCATAACAAAGTAAGTCAAACACGTTTTACTTACTTATTTTTCTATTTAAAAAAAGGAGAAAAAATAGAAACAAACACTCCATTAGTTTTTATCTTTTAATTCTTGTTATGTTTTACTTGATTTTCACCTTTTTAATAAAATAATTACATTAGATATCATCAAGAAAATGTTAATATTGTTCAAAACTAGTAATCCTAGTAAAATATCTCGCTAAACATGAAATCTGAGAAGATCTAGTGCCCACAATCTTATTCTTAATTAATCGAAAGATTATCTTCGTATTGTACCAAATTAGTAACATATATTGAAATTCGTTAAAAATTATCAGTTTATTTAGAACTTTATATTACTGTATTAAGTAAGCTAATGACATTAAAATTATTATGTTTTTGTTAAAGACTTGCGCTTTTACGAAGATAAGTTTTAAATTAAACTATCAAATTCATTTATATCATTAACTAATTGAATTAAGTGTAAATTAACTTAATAGTAAGTGGCCGTTTAAGAGGCTAGTTTATGGATCGTTTTAGATTGAGGTAGCCACTGAAATTAGATTAGATTAATATCCTTTTGGATTGTCTTCTATTGTATTATCTATTGAACATGTCAATAATTTCTTTCCCCTTCAATTACTAGTGAGCGGCAAATTTAAATTATTTAATAATTTCTAAATTTGAATATATTGAAAGGCAAAACTTGTACCAGTAAGATTCGTATAATTACTATAAATAAATTAAAAAGTTTTAAATTTAAATTTTTTTATGTCCACGAAACAAAAGGAGCACTTGTGCCTATTAATTTGTATTTTTTAAAATAAAACTTGTATAAAATACAAATTATGTGTATGTGATCAATTCACATATAAAATGAAGTTTTATACAAGATGATGTTTATACATATACATAAGGGTATAATTTCATATATTATAAGCCAATGTTTTTCTATATCCTAACAATTATGTCGTAAAAATTAATAAAAAATAATTCTCAAATGCAAAAGTAACACTAAGTTTCGTTTGTTTTCGTTTAGATCTTATGTTGGTTGGCATAGATTTTTGCTTGAGAAAGTAATCTTTTTAAAAAAGTTTATATTATCACATTGGTTCATTTTTTTGAGTAGTTAGGAAAGTAAAATATTTTTCAATCTAAGAAAAGTAATAACACTTTACTTGAATTTTAAATCCTAACACCTCTTGATATTTAGATTACTTGGGGGAGGGGGGAGGAGAAGAGATAAGAGGAAGGGAAGAAAATTTTGAAAAAAGTCCCCCATATTTTTAAAATTTTCGGTATTGGCCAGTATTTATATTTTGAATATTTTTACTCAAAAGTTTCAATTGACAATCTTCATGTTCATATTTTTTTTTCACATTTAACGATTTCAATTTTTATTTGATTTGTAGGGATATAGTTGAAAACATAAGTCAAAATTAAGTTAAAATCTATAAAATACTGTTGCATACTAGACACTATAATAAAAATTCATCCGATTTTTCTTTTTGAATTTTTATAAGTATCCAAACATGTGAATATTTTTACTTTCTATAGATCTATTTTTTGAAAAAATTATATTTTAAATTCACTTTACTTTTCTGCCAACTAAACAGGACCTTATAATTTTGATATTTTATTTTTGTTTTCAAATTTAACAAAGAAAATATATTTATTTGACTTTGATCTTTTCTGGTTTTTTATAACTTATAAAAATCATAAAAAGTAGTTTTTATTTTATTTTCATAATTTGATTTAGTTTCATTGTTTATTTATTTAATATTAATTATTGATAAGAATTTATAAATGATCTAATTTAAAATTGTATATTTAAGTATTTAGAATTATGAATAATTTAGTTTATTTTTTATAATTAATATAAATATTTGATAATTACTAATAAATATAATTTAAAATTTAGCATATATTTAAATAAGTAAAATTTAAATAAAATTTACTTATTATCAATAATAAAATATTTATATAAACAAATTTTAAATCAAAATCCCTAACATTAATATCAAGTCGGTAAATTTGAACAATAACTCCTTGACGGACACGTAATATTAACATGCACTAATTCTAGTAGTAAAGTGACAACTGATAAAATAAAACAAAAACAGGCTAACAGAAGAAACCGCGGGTGGGTGGCCCTCAGATTTGTGCTCTTTCGTTTTTTTTTTCTCCCAGACCCAGTCCTCGTCCTCGACAAGATCGCCTCAAATAACAACACTCCCACGCGACCTCCACTTCTCTTTTCCTCTTGTAATCTGGGGAGGTATTATACATTTTATACTTTATTGCTTTTATTCCTAAATTACCCTCCACCATCTTTTTCTTTATTATTATTATTAGTATTATTATTATAAGGCCAACAAAATTCCACAATTATGTTAATGTGTTATTTCAGCGACTATACAAAAAGGTGAGGTAACAAGTAACAAGTTTGATTTTATTTTCTTGGAATCGTATAGCCTTCTAGATAATTCTCAATTTTGTCTTGGGTTTCTTTTATTGATCCCCCATCTCGTGTTAGGTTAGAATTAAGATTGTAATACTAATCAGATCAAAAAGATAACATAAATATTAGGCCAGGCAACTCTCTTCCAGATTTGCCCTTATCCACACTTGGCCTCTTTGATCCTTTGGTTCATTATGTTTTATATATTACAGAAGATAGTGATTTTTGGTTACATGGAATTCTTTGACTTGTTGGGTTTCTGGTTCATGTTTTAGTGTTGAAAGAGGGAAGTGGTTTTTCTTTTTTTTTTTGGGGTGTTTGAGGGTCTGTGGTTATAATTGTTTTCATTTTCTTAAATATTTTTTCCCTTTTTGCTTTACTGAGTTTTGGATGTAGAGGACGGTTAGGTTGCCTTCTGTTTGTTATTTGGGTTAGGGTTAGGGTTAGGGTTTGGGATAGGTTAGATCTGGTTAAATTTTGGATTTATTCCCGTTTTGAATGGGTTTCATCTTCTGATTCTAAAGTTTAGAATTTGCTTTTTTTTTCTTAAAATTAAAAAAAATCGATTTAGAATTTTTTTAATTGTTTATTTGATATCTGGGTGTGGTCAAACTGGAAATTTGAGCTGGTTGTTGAGTGAACTGGAAAATTCCAAGCTTCTGATCAGGAACATGTAAGCTCTGATTTTTATCTTGTTTAGATCTCTTCAACTTTCATCTTTTTTTAAAAAAAATTTATTGGGCTTTGTCTGAAATGGGTCTTCAATAGCTTATATATGGTGACTTCTTTGCTACTGATTAAGTTGTCGATTTTCACTTAATTGATGATCGGTGTGTGATTTGACGTCTTAAATTGTCAGGATCACTTTTACTGATATTGATTATGAGTTAGGTTTAGGTATTTGACATGGTTCAATTGAATAATACCCCACTAATTTCAGTAGGGATCAAAAGGCTTTTCAATGCATTTGGTTAAATATATACTAAGGGCTGCAAGTTGATCTGCTCGTGCAGCACAAGTTCAGGTGACCTTCGTAGATATTTCTAAACCAATGGGTATGTATAGCTTAAGTAAGAAGTCTAATTTGGGGATTGAATTGCTACGCAGAACCATTTTTACTTTTGTTTCACTTAAATTAGTAGGGGCCTTCTCCCATTTGTCCTGAAAATAATGGTTGAATAGTCGACCAAGAACGAAAAACATTTCCCATTTTCCCTTTTTCTGCCAGTTTCTCTTTCAAAGTTGAAAGGTCTGTAGTTGCATTGCCCATCCATGCTGTAAATAATGTTTAATCATCTTTTGGCCATTAGTGATACAAAACATGTCTGCTTATGGCATAATTGTTACCGAACTACAATGGATGTTCATTGATGCTAAAGGATAAGTCTGAGAGAAATGCATAACACAAGTCATGTTGTCATACTGTAGTGAAAAGATTTGATGTTGTTTTCCTTTAACATGCAGATCACTAGTTGCATTGACATATGTTGAATATTGTTCTGCAGTATTAATGGGAACTGAGCTCCTGAGAGTTCACGTGAAGGAAGAAAATGAGGATATTCCATCAGTTCCTCCTGGTTTTGAGTCTTTTGGTGCTTTCGCCTTGAAGAGAGTACATGATGTTCAGAAACAAGAAAGTCAAAATACAACTAGTTATTCAGCTACTGCCAGTTCTTCTGAATCACATGCAGTTCAGATGGATGTAGACTCCGACAGTTGTGGCACAAAAAGTACAAGGTCACTTCGTCGTAGATCTTGTATAAACTATGAGCGATTGTGTAACAGTTCAGAGGATGAGTCTGATTTTGGAAAGCCACATCAGGTTAGCTTCTATATGCTATTATCATTTATGATTGAAAATAAACTTCACCATCTATGTACCTTTAAGTGCATTTGATAACATCAAAATACATTTCAAAATGTTGATATTATTATTTACATACTGACTTCCTGTCATTTATGTTGCAGAATAACATTTTAAGGTCTCATCTTCCTAAAGGAGTTACCCGTGGTTGCGCAAACTGCAGTAATTGCCAAAAGGTTATTTTAGTGTCTATCTGTAGTGTGGGGAGCCTTTCATTCAGTTTAATCAGTTGGCGCGATTCTCCTATGACTATGATTTACTAAAATTTCCTGACTACTGTCTATAAAACTAATAAACCACTGTATTATAGCTATCACTGAACGCCAGGGTTGTTAATACACCAATATCTTGGAGAGAGTACAGACAGAACAGTAGGGCTAGCACATTTTGAGTTGCAGTATAATGTCTCCCTGACATGATGTGATTTTGGGAATTTTAGATTTTTTCTTATATGAGCCTTTGGTTCAGGTCACAGCAAGATGGCGTCCAGAACATAGTTGCAGGCCAGATCTTGAGAATGCTCCTGTATTCTATCCAACTGAAGAGGTCAGTGCATAAGTTTTATGTACACATACACACACACATATGGAACACGACAATGTTATGTTTGTGGGAGAGGTAAAATTGAGATTGAGCTGTAAGGTGCAATAGTGTTGTCTTCTAATATTTTAGATAGTGGAACTGGAACACCTCTGATTTCCTTTCCTTACTTGATTGTAGATTTTTTTACGTTGGTCTTTGAGAATTTGGATTTTTGAATGTGCATATAAATCTTCTCAGGAATTTGAACATACATTGAACTATATTGCCAAGATAAGGCCAAAAGCTGAACCGTATGGAATATGTCGCATTGTCCCCCCTCCATCTTGGAAACCTCCTTGTCCGCTTAAGGAAAAAAACAAATGGGAGGGTTCTAGGTTTGCAACACGTGTTCAGAGGGTTGACAAGTTACAGAATCGTGATTCCATGAGAAAAATGTCAGGGATGTATAATCAGACAAAGAAAAAAAGGAGAAGATGCATGAGAATGGCTTCAGAGAGTAGGATGGATGGTGGAAATATTCATGGGTCTTCAGATGCTGGAGGTTCTGAGGCCGAGACATTTGGTTTCGAACCCGGTCCGGAGTTTTCCCTGAAAACATTTCAGAAATATGCTGATGAATTCAAGGCGCAGTACTTTAGTAAGAATGATAATATTGTGGACAAAGAAGGTAACATGACAGACCATAATAAATCTGAGCTTTCAGTAGAAAATATCGAGGGTGAATATTGGCGTATAGTAGAAAAAGCGACTGAAGAAATAGAGGTAATTACTATGGCTCTAAAAGGTTCATGTCATTAATTATGTTTCTCTTTGCAATTGTCTCTTTGTTCTATACCACTTTCTTTCCTTTCTTTCAAAGTCAGCTGTAAAATTGTGCTTTATAGGTCCTCTATGGAGCTGATCTGGAAACCGGAGCTTTTGGCAGTGGGTTCCCAAAATTCCCCACTCAAAAGGGTTCTATAACAGATGAAAGATATCAAAGATCAGGCTGGAACTTGAATAACTTTCCAAGGCTTCCTGGATCAGTTCTTTCCTATGAAACTGGTGATATATCTGGTGTTTTGGTGCCATGGCTTTATATAGGAATGTGCTTTTCTTCGTTTTGTTGGGTAAGACCAATTCATATTTGTGTTTGTGAGTTGTAATTGAAGTTTTGGTTTGATACGAACATGAATCATCAATCATAGCAAACAAATGAGCAGGATAGATGGGAAAACAATGTGGTTTGATGTTTCATGGACAATGTCTATCAATATATTGTGGCAAATAGTATTTGTGTTATGGTGTTGTCAGTTTCATGTGTTTGCAAGTCATTTATGCTTAGATTAGGTGTAGGTAGCATGTCCATGTATATTATTAAAACAAAAACTAGAAGATGATAAGATGGTTCCCAGTTTGCAATTACACTGTTCAGTGAGTGGTGAATGAGTTCTTTCTTACTCTATGCTATATATCCAAAGTTTCAGACTAAATAAATGTATCAGATATAATACTTTTGACTTGTCTACAGTCATGTATCGAGCTTAAATGGTTGCAGTTGTATGCTAATGCTCCTGTATTCCCTTTTGATTGAGAGCAGCATGTTGAAGATCATCACTTGTATTCGCTCAATTACATGCATTGGGGTGAGCCAAAATTGTGGTATGGTGTCCCTGGGAAGGATGCTATTAAACTGGAAGAGGCTATGAGAAAGCATTTGCCTGATCTGTTTGAAGAACAACCTGATTTGCTTCATAAGCTGGTAACTTGTCCATAAATTGTCCATCATCTTAGTTGTTTGTAACAGCAATTTGTACAGTGAAATTTTGTTTGGATATGTCATTTCTCAAGCGGCAAAAGTCAAAGTGATAGCACTTCTGATCTTTGATAAGTATTGGTAACTAATTGTTCTCAGCTGGTTTTGATTTACATAATTGAATTCTCTTTACAACTAATCTGCTTGCTTTAACGATTGATTGGTAGTTAAACCTTTGACCTTACATTAACCTGCCAGTCTTACTTTAGGTTGAGGTATGATTGAAGCTATATAGCCCAAAAATGTTTTAATGTCTTCTGGTTTACTTCCTATAACCTTGCCATCGTTGATTTCAAACATTGAAGCCCCAATGGGAAGTTGAATCTAGCAACATGCCCTGTGATTTACAGGGTTTATGAGTTATGAACTTTGGATGTTCCAGAAGAAGTATAAGAGAATAATAATTTCTTATCCTGAAGTTGTTTGGTTGATTAGTTACGCTGGACCTTTATTAGATTTCTCTGTTCTTTTGACACTCGAGGGATTGTTAGTTTCTATTTTGGTTTTTGGTTCTCTGGTTTTCGTTTTCAAATTCAATAAAGAAAACCTGTTTTTTTTTTTTTTCTAAAGTTTATGGATTATGTTTTTGGTTTAATTACTAATAAATTTTTTTATTAATATAACTTAATTATTTAATTACTTTCAATTTTATTTTTTAAAAGAATATTTTTAATTTTAATAACTATCTAATAAATATAAATTTTAAATATCTTAAAAAATATATATCTTAAATAAATTACTTTTAATAGTTAAAAAAATATTAACAAATAAATTTTAATTTATAAATAAAAATTTACTTATTAAAATTTATTTTAATAAAATATATTAAAATTTTGCAGTAATATTATTAATAAATATTATATAAGAGATTAAGTAAAATTATTTAATCAATTTGTAAAATTATTAAGTTTTATCTAATATTTAATTATTATCAGTAATAAGAATATAAGCACATTAACAATTACACAAGTTTTTGTTTTTGTTTTAACAAAATAAAGTCTAAAAATAGGAAAAGGAAACCAAAAATTAATAGAAAAACAAAGGTGAATTCAAACATTCCCAAAGTTTGCCAATTTTGTCAATACTACTACTTTGTGCTTTGCTTCCATCTTTGCTAGCTTCAGCGGCTATCTTTTTGGGGATTTTGAAATTTGTTGAGTTTACTTCTTTACTTCAATTCTGTTTACATATTGTGTTTAAAAAGATTGAATAAAACCTTACTTCTTCCTTGTGGTGCTTGATGAAGGGGTAAATGGACCTTTAAATTTCTCAATATTTTTATGATGGATGATCCTGAATTAATTAATGAAAAAATTGCTTTTCAGTTTAGGACTGTCCTCCTAGATTAATAGCCCTAAGCATGCTCTGAATTTGTTACTTGTAGGTAACACAGCTTTCTCCTTCTGTACTAAAATCAGAAGAGGTATCTGTCTATCGATGCGTCCAGAATGCTGGAGAGTTTGTTCTAACTTTTCCTCGAGCTTATCATTCGGGGTTTAACTGTGGCTTCAATTGTGCGGAGGCAGTAAATGTAGCTCCTGTTGACTGGTTACCCCATGGACAAATTGCTATAGAGCTCTACCGGGAGCAGGGACGAAGGACTTCTATCTCCCATGATAAACTTTTACTTGGAGCAGCAAGGGAAGCAGTAAAAGCTCATTGGGAACTTAATTTAATGAAGAAGACTTCATTAGAAAACTTAAGATGGAAAGAAGTGTGTGGAAGGGATGGAATATTAGCAAATGCACTCAAGGTAAACTACCACCCTTGTTTGATTTCATTCCATAGTTCTTTGATTTGAAGTTCAATTCTCTAGAAAACCTGTCTTTTCATGTTTGAAGGTGATTTGGCTACCTATGACATGTAGCAACATATAAGGGAACTAAACATATAAAGGAACTAAGTAAACATGCCAACTAGAGAAAATTTTGGAATTTTTTGACATTATCAAATTGGTTGTGGGATAGCATTTACTTTCATGGTTCCAATTGGTGAAATATGGCCTGCAGTTGGACGTTTATAGCAGCACTGTGATTGGAAATTCATGCCAACTAACTGTATATAACTAACATCACGTAATAAGTACTAAGCAAATGGAGTTACCTTCACCTAGTTTATATGCTCAAAGGAGTTGGACCTTGGAACTTTGCTATTATGCTGTATGAAAATATAGAAATGTTTGACTTCGTTCCTTTCTGTGCTAACTGTTAATGTTGGTTTCTCATTTAGACTCGAGTGGAGATGGAGCGAGTGAGGAGAGAATTCCTCTGCAGTTCTAGCCTGGCCCTAAAGATGCATAGCAATTTTGATGCTACCAGGGAGAGGGAATGTTGCATATGCCTTTTTGATTTGCATTTGTCTGCAGCAGCATGCCGTTGTTCTCCAGATAAGTATGCTTGCTTGAATCACGCAAAGCAATTGTGTCCATGTGCCTGGAATGCTAAATATTTCCTCTACCGCTATGATCTCGGTGAATTGAATATCCTTGTTGAGGCATTGGAGGGAAAGTTAAGTGCAGTTTACAGATGGGCAAAACTTGATCTTGGACTTGCTTTGACATCTAATGTCTCTAGAGATCCTATGCAAAGTAATAAGTTATCTTATACCCTAGAAGGAACAACAAATAAGGAGACGAGACCTCAACTGCTAGCAAATTCCCCTCAAGATTTGCAGGGGACAGGATGCTCTGTGGATGTCACACTAGCGTCATCTGGGATTGCTGGTGAGACTGTATCAGATGAAAAAACGAAATTTGTTGAACCTGTTGCTTTGAAAGACTTAAAGTCCCAGAGTTCTCCACTTGTTTGCCCAAAGGTAACGAATGAGGACTCCTCGCTTCTGACCTCTGACTTGAGAAAATCACATTGTGAATTTTCTCTAAAAAAGTCGTCCTCTGCTGAAAAAGTAATTCCACATAAAGGTTCTGTGAAAAGTCCTTTGACATTGGATGATGCTAATGTTATTCTCCTAAGTGATGATGAGGATGATGATTCAAAGAAGCCAAGTTTGGAAATGGAGAAGGGAAATTCTGTAAGGCCTCCCGAGGTTTCTGCAACCTTGTCAAATTCTGTTGATACTCCATGTAATGACAACAAAGAATCAGTGCTAACTGAAACAGCAGTAACGAAAATTGATTTCAATTCCTTACCCAATGCTGAAGCAAACTTACGCTTACCTGATTCTCTAAAAGTGAAAGTTGAATGCTTAGAGAACAGTGGAACAGTTATGGAATCCCATCCGTCAGACAGTTCTCACACTGGAAGAGGTCCCATCAAGGGAGGATTGGGTAGGAGTGTTACAGATTTATCAACTAGGAGAGTGACTGGTGATGATCATTGTGTGGCAAATGCTGATAATCGGCATTCTCAGCCATTGGGCAGTAAGAAGCCTGATGATGAAGATAAGGTTGGAGCTAATTCCACTTCTCATTCAATTGACAATTCAAAAACTGTGATGGGTAGTCCATCTTGCTTGCAAAATAATTTGGATAGATATTACCGCCAGAAAGGCCCTCGCATTGCCAAGGTAGTCAGAAGGATCAATTGCAATGTGGAGCCGTTGGAGTATGGTGTTGTGCTTTCTGGGAAATCATGGTGTAACAGTCATGCAATTTTCCCCAAAGGTATTACAGATATGCATTCTTTATGAGACCATGGACCAATTTCAGTAGGAGATATATGACTGTATGTAATCAAAATTGTTCCACTTAATGCAGGATTTAAGAGTCGAGTTAGGTACATAAATGTTTTGGATCCGACAAATACATGCTTCTATGTCTCGGAAATTCTGGATGCAGGATGGAGCGGACCACTTTTTATGGTAATTTTCCATTGTTTGTAGATTGTGGAACTGTTATATTGCCAAATTGTTTTCTTTATGCATTTTTAATTTACTGAATTGTTGTTCCATTGATGCATTTTTACATGCCAATTCTTCCTTGTAATGTCTTTAGAAAATTCTTTGCTATTTTATATGCATTCTTGAATATATGGAAATTAATTGTAACCTGTTTACATGTAGTTGAAAAGATTGAGAATGAAGTTTAAGAAATGGATGATCTTTAAGAACAGCTTTCTAGTATTTGCTATGGCTTAGTGAGGCTAACAAATGCACTAATACTCTGCATTTTATGGATAGCCATTCTTGATAACCTTCTACAAAATTCATTTTGATATATATGATTTTTTTAAACATCTAAATTGCTTATGGAAAACACTCTTTCGGGACCAATAGTTCTCTGAGAATGAAGATGAAAATGAAAAGGCACTTGCTGATTCCTTTTGGAAGGCATTGTGGATTTCTGTTATATTAGTTGCAGTGTATTTTTTGAGCTATTAGTAGCCTGGATAGGATATTATTTTGTTAGCAAGGAGTAAATTTGACAATCTTGAAGGAACTTGAAAAGCTTTTTTTTTTGTGTTGTGGCCTTAAATGATCAACTTTATCCTGGAAGATTTTACCACTGATTGGATTAAATTGTGTACAGAAATTAATTTTTTAAGTAAATGAGAAACTAATATTTGACAAATCCTTTGCTCAACTAATCATTTCAGGTCTCTTTGGAGCATTGTCCATGTGAGCTATTCATTCATGTTTCAGCTGCCAGATGTTGGGAAATGGTAAGAGACAGGGTAAATCAAGAGATCACTAAGCAACATAAATTTGGAAAGTCAAACCTTCCTCCTTTACAGCCCCCTGGGAGTCTAGATGGCCTTGAAATGTTTGGATTTTCTTCACCAGCTATTGTGCAGGTAAATTCAGTGATGGAGCTGATAGTGATAACATGCACCTGATTTCTTTCCATTTTTTAATATTCCCTTTTCAGCCTAAGTCACATGTATGGAAGTGTATGTATCCCTTAAGATTTCACTTTCCTTGAAAATAGGTCCAGCTGCAAAAAGCTTGACATTGCAGGTAAAGTTGATATCTCAGTGATTGAATTTCTGATGTGAGTTTGAACTTTCTGGATAAGGGTAGTGGGACCAGTTCTATCGCTTTGGATGACCTCAAGCGGAATGTCCCTTGAAATCTGAATGAACTTCAAACGTTATTTTATCATGCAGATATCCTTTAATTTCTCCATGTTCTTTCCATCTTATTTGTTCTAAAGTAGAGTATATTCTTTATGAGTGCATTCTCAAAATCTTCCTGAAAACTTGAACCTTTTTTTATTGGAAAGTGAATTGTTTACTTCTTTAAACAGGTGATAGAGGCATTAGATCAAAATCGAGTCTGTACAGATTATTGGGATTCCAGGCCCTATTCAAGGCCTCAAGGACAAATTCCACTTCAGTCCCAATTCAAAGGGCATGGTGGATTTTCCCAGGGGACTGCTAATGAGCAGAATAGAAGAGAAGCAGGATGCCAGGTTTTACAAGATGGACTTGATGTAACACTGAGAAGCTTACTTAAGAAGGCAAGCCAAGAAGAATTGCTGTCACTTAGTCATATTCTAAGTGATAATGGGTCAAAAACTGGCCAAGTCCTAATAACACAACTTCTTGATGAAGAGATTCACACTCGTCCCAGATGATTCACTACATTGGTGTCACAAGGGTTCGAGATGTATTTTGACTTTGTAAATTCCAAGTTCACACATCTCTCATACGCCTCAATCAATCTACCAATTCTTTTGTTCAGAGGGAATACTTAATGATGAAGAAGAGGGTATTTTGCCGCCTCAATGAAGAAGCTGGGAATGTCTGGTGGATATCCTCATTTTTGTTACATGGTGTTGACGGCCCCTCTTGTGGGCGGGTAAGGTATAACAATCCGTATCTACCATTTTTTGGTTCTTGTAACTACACACGGTTTTAATAATATCGGATGGATCAAAACATGAAGATGGAACCGAAATTATTCTGACTGTATAGTTAGCTTTTTCTTAACAGGGAAGGTTGTTACTTGCAACTCATAGAATTGTCTACTTGAATTCTTTATCGTAAAATGATACTGAAAAGAGTCATTTTTTCTTCGTGAAGCCTCTATGATCTTAAGCCCTGCATGTCCATGTTTACCTTTTCTGTAACCACACCTACGATACTAGACATTCGTTTATGGCTCGCTGACGCTCATTCTTACCATAGAATCCAAAAGCTTCCATGAAAGTGGGGTTTAGTCCGCCATAATATTGCTGGAGACGCTTAACCTATTTTCAGTGTTATTTTGTTTAGTAAATATTACTGCATATTGCATGCTACTGACTGCCATTTATATTAGTTTTATTACTGCATATTGCATGCTAAGAAAGAGAAAGCGTTTTCACTATACGAAATAAAGCAGCGGCTAGCACGCTAAGATCAACCACTTCGAGAACGTGGAGCCTTTCTTTCGCTGTCGTCTGTATTAATAGTTGTGGATTTCGATTCATGCGGTCGTTCTCTACTGCAGGTATAAGCCTAAACATTATATAAGCATAAATGTGAACAAAAAATGAATTTTTGAATGTATTTTTTTTGCATTTGACAAAAGATCTCATGGCACAAATTTGTTTGTATCTAAAAAAGAAACCTCATGGCACAAATTTGTTTGTATCTAAACAAGAAACCTCATACCACGTTGCTTGTATATGATATGAAGTTCATTTAAATGCCATATATTTCCAATTATATGTATGATTATTTGATGTCTTATTAAATGAACTAAAACAAATATTGAGTTACTACCTATTTTTCATTCTATACTTTAGGTTTTCCTAGCAAATAAGATTAGTTGGAGTGTTTGGCAAGGTAGTAGAGGAAACTACCGAAAGCTGACAATTTAAAGACAAGACATAAGTGATGGTAATTGTGATGAGAAACAAGATGCATACTTGGTTTGTTTACTTGACATAAAAAGTTAGTTTTGAAGATTAAAAAATAGGAACCATTAGCTGCTTTTTGCAGCTACATGAAATGCAACTATATTCTTTCTAAATAATCTACTTAAAGAAACAACATAGACAATAACAATCAACTTCTCACTAAACACCATATAATCGCTACGATAGCATAATATTCAACAATCATCTACTTCTATTAATCATTATTATCAATGTATAAGCTAAAAAGTGTCAAATGCATATACAAATCTAAAATTCATCAATATCTCTTTTTAGTAGTCAACTAGACAAAGTTTAATCAATGTTTAGGTTTCCATCTCTAAGTACTTCTTGATAAGCATTACACACAAGATTGACATTACTATATAGACTACTATATCTATGTTGTTACGCATATATAGAAATATCATTAGTTTCTTGAAATCAAACCTATCTAATTCTATGTATAGAAACGTGAAAAAGAAAACAAAGAAAGGAGAAACGAATTGAACTTACAAGAAACAGAGAATAGGTGTGATGCTAAAGAATAGTGATGTAACAAAAGAGAGTGAGAAGATGCACGACATTGGAGAAGAGTGTACAAAAGAAGAGAGCATGGTAAAGATAAGTCGAGGCAAAAACGAGGAGAACAAACAAAGAGATAGAGTCTTAAAAGATTGGGGATTTAAAATTTCTCCTCAAAATAAAACTATAACTTAATTTGTTTCCACTTCATATGATGATATGGCAAACATGTGTCGTTAAAATAAAATAAAAATTATCCATATCAACATAATCCATGAAACCCTAATGGATTTAACAATCAGAGGGGTATTTTAAATGTTTTCATAAACTTTAGTCTTTTTATATATAGAAAATTTTTATGGTCTAACTTAAAATTTGGCTTAAATTTTAGGAGTAAAATATATCTTCAAATTTAGTTACCAACTTCTCTAGAAGCCATAAGAACACTACACAATAATCAAAGAGAATATCAATATTAAGAAATAACTATATTATATTTCCCTCTAACTTCATTTTATATGCTTATTTAATTATAGGAATTCTATTCATTTTATATGCTTATTTAATTATAGGAATTCTATCATTTGAGCTGGAGAGGTTTGTTAGGGTATTGAACTACCACCTCTTGCTGTACAAGCATCTATTCCTAGATAGGCTAACTAATATATCTATATGATTAACTTCTCTTAGAATGCATTAAGATGTTTAAAACCCCGTAAAAGGTTACCCTCGTAACAAAAAGGTTATGTAGGTCTATCTTTAGATCCTTATTCAATTCTTAATGTATTTGTTAAAAACAATATGTATATAGTTTCTTTTATCTACGTCTATATATAGTCAAATAAAACCTATGTTCTCACTTGTATATTATTAATTTTAAGAACAATATAAATAAATCTTGACTATAAAAACCTTTACTTAAAATTGAATCAAAACATACAAAATTTTATTAAGTTTTCATTAAACCTAAAAATAAAAGATATTTATCCATAAATCATCCTTATAAATACAAAAAACAACAAGGAAAAACTCATTTTAAGGTTTCCTTTGATGAATTTCTCGATCCTTTACTAATGATCCCTTCTTTAAAATGATTTCAAATATTTCTATTGAAAACAACCTTCTTCTGTGTTCTTGATCTCTCTTTGGGTAGGTAACAACTAAAACAAATGAAAACTAAAGTCTAAAATGAAAGAAAAATAAAAATATACAAAACCTTAATTTATGACTTTTATCATTTTTGTCCACCACAAATATGGTCATATATCTTTCTATTAAAATTATTTATGTGGAAATAAGCTCAGACACACCTATATCCTAAGCCGTGTATCTTTCTATAAATTTTATACAAAGAGGAACCATAGATAGACAAACTTATATCTTGGGCCTTGTATCTATCTATAACTTTTTAAAAATTGAACATTGATTGAGACACGATCTTAGGCTATATATTTATTTTTCTCTGCTTTTCACTAAATGAGCTCCCTTTTATCCTATATTTTAGGTTATATATCACTTCTAATCTTGTTCAAGAGGAACAGAGGTTGGCACATAATTGTGTGCTAGGTGGTGTTCAACCAAAAGTGTTATTTGCTTCATGTTTTGTCTTGAAATATCTTTCATTATTGACTATGTCTTTCCTCATATAACTTCTTCCACAATTACCTAAAAAGAGAAATAAAATCAATTAAGTAAAAGTAATTTGAATATAGAATATAGTAAAATACTAAAGATATACACATTAAATACCCTACACGTAGAATTTTTCTTATTCTTAAACAAATACATTTAAATCATTATCAACTAATAAAATTTCAATTTAAGGGAAATTTAACAATTCCATGAAAGTAACTAAAGTACTAATAAGGGGAAGAAGGAGTGAGATGTTCTTCCTTCTCTTTACGTTGAGTGCCTTCAGCTTTGATTCCAGCCTCCTTGTGATATTCTCCATAAGGGTTCTTTCGAAATTTTCTACCTTTCAGTCGACTTTGTTTCTTAAAGTTTCACATAATCACCTCTCCTTTTTCATCAGAAAAGTTGCTCTTTCCTTTTTCCTTGTCAACTAAGCCCAATGTAGCTTGACTCCAATGTTGATTTGCCACCTTTATCCTCTCCAAAATCTTCCTCCTCTATCATCCCTACCGAAAAACAACCCTTTTCTCAACCCTTGATTCACACCCAGCAATAGATTTAGAAAAATATGTTACCCTCTTCCACCACCTCAAACACTCCTCTTTCTCCTCAAATAATACCCTACAACCTAAATAACCCCTCTTTGATTCTTCTTCTCCTAATATTTCATGGAACAAAAGTAGGAACTAGGTTGTGGGTGAGCCAACTGGTGTCACCCTTCAGTATAACCCGCCAAAAGTTATTAATGGCAAGCCAGTAGTGCATCCAGATATTGAGACCCTGCAAAATGGTGCAAGAATATAGGAATCCTCCATGGTAGGATTCTTCATGGAATGAAGACTTGCTTTTCCTATCATTAAAAAAATGAACAATTAGCCACTGGAAAAATAGAGGACTCTCTGATGTTCTTCTTACTGAAGACAATCTGGTCTTATTCGCTTTTATTTCTCAAGATGAAGCAAATAAGATATTAGAAGAAGGCCTTGGCACATGACACAACTTTCTCTATTCCTATAAAAATGGCAGTTAGCTATAAATCTTGAAAATATTGAGGTGCATAACTTTCCATGATGGATTTACTTACATAGTATTCCATTAGAGTATTAGACTACCCAAGGACTTAGTTCCTTGGAGAGCTTCACTGGTAGATCTCTATGTATGGATGAAACTACTGCAAAGAGGAAGAGAGTTTGCTATGCACGGATATGTGTCAGTGTGGATAGATCCAAGGAACTTCCAAACTATATCCCAATTATGCAGCTTGGCATTGACAATGCCTTATAAGAAGACATGTCTCATATAGTTGGAAACCTTAGTTATTATGCAAGGGAAGGTGTGGAAACCAACTAGCAAGGTTTTTTCTAAAGGCGATTATATGGAATTAATGGGTCTTGAATATGATTTTAGCTGCCCAAATGCTCCTCAGCTGAACCTAGATAATATGATATAAGGAACTGAGGAAAAAATCAAAACACCTCCATCAAATGAGAGGGGAATAGAATATGTTCAGGTGATGGATACAAAGAATGTCATCCAGGAGGAGGCTAATATGTTTGAACAGGTTTAGGTTGGTGATAAGGAGAGGGTCTCCAAAATGAGGCATATTTAACAAATGTTACCCATTCCTTACCCCTTGATGGTAAAACAAACTTCCTACATAAGCATGATGCTACTTCTAAAGCTAATTCCTCCAATGAAAAGGTCACTGATGGAAGTGAGTTTGAAAACCTTCAAAATGTGACCAGTATAAGAAGTCAGAGGAGTGGAAAGAGGAAAGGGGCCAAAGGTAAAGATATATTATTATGTCAGTCCTAATATAGAATGCTCGTGGTATTAATTAACTGGAAAAGCTAAATGCTTTTAGGGATTTTGTCAGGAGGATTAAGCCTCTTATTGTAGTTTTGCTAGAAACTAAAATTAGATACGGAATATGAATAAGGTAAAGATCTTTGGTTCTTGTTGGTCCTTTTTATCCAACCATCATTATCATCATTATGGCAGAATCATTATTGGTTTTAATGCTAATTTTGTCAAAGTAGAGTAGATATTATCTAATGAGCAGCTGATGCATCTTAAATCCACTTCATTTTGGAAGGAGCTACTATTTACTCTTCTTTTGTTTACGGATTTAACACTGCATTTCAAAGAAGCTCTCTATGGAACATTTTAAAAGGTATTCAAAACACCCTATTTGGTCCCTAAATGGTAGCAAGTGATTTCAATTCTATAATCTTCATATCTGAAGCAAAAGGAAACTATAGCTTAAAGAGTTACAATGAAGATCTAAAATTATTTATGGAGCATATAGGGGTAACTAATCTCAAAATGGAAGCTTATTTCTTCACATGGACTAATAAACAAAAGGATTCTTGGTTGATTTATAAAAATTTGGACAAGGCTCTTTTTAATGGGGAATGGCTTCTCCAATTTTC
This sequence comes from Erythroxylum havanense, assembly GCA_024752395.1. Classification (NCBI taxonomy): domain Eukaryota; kingdom Viridiplantae; phylum Streptophyta; class Magnoliopsida; order Malpighiales; family Erythroxylaceae; genus Erythroxylum; species Erythroxylum havanense. The sequence goes on from JANTNU010000003.1 coordinate 25,936,378, forward strand.
CAATAGTAAGGCTGTATTCATGGATCCTCTCCTCACTGATCATACTCCATTTTTAATTAAGGGACCAAAATTCATTTACCCCACATCCCTTTAGATTTAATAACTATCTTGTTAAAGTGGATGGATTCGATGATGCAATCAAGAGGGGTTTATCAATTCAAGTTTCAGGCTCTAGGCAATTCTTGTGCTACCATAAACTTAAAGCAATTAAAGCTAAGTTAAAGATGTCGAAAGCTTCTCATTCCTCTAGTACTCAAACTGCTATTGATATTACTAAGGAAAGGCAAGTTGCGAATTAAATTTTACTTTCTCATAATCTCAATGATTCAGACCTTCTTTCGAAAGAAAAGTTGGATCTTGATCTCTACCTAAGAGAAGTCCAAGATCATTTCTCACTCATCCATCAAAAGGCTCAGATTAATTGGATTAGGGAAGAAGATAGAGCTTCCAGGTTCTTTTTCAATTCCCTATCTGATAGAGAGAATGTCAATAAAATATGCTCGATTACCAGTATGGAGGGAAGAATTCTCAGTGATCAGCCAAGTATCTTGCAGAAAGCTGTTAATATTTATAGAGGCCTTTTGGGTTCAGACATGGGTTCTTTTCCTCTATAAACTCTATTAAGGACATTATTATCAACATAATTTCACCTGAAGCTGCTAGCGAGTTGGTGGAAGACATTATTGATTATGAGATCAATGTTACAATCTTTGCAATGAATGGGACGAAAGCTCCTAGACCGGATGGGCTTAATGGCTTTTTCTTTCAAAAGACATTGTCTATTATAGGGCCCATGGTAAGAGAGGTCGTTCATAAGCTTTTTTTGCTAAAGGGATACTCCTAAAAAAGTTTAATAAAACATTTATGTGTTTAATTCCCAAAACTCATAGCCCCTATACTTTTGGTGATTTCAAGCCAATTGCATGCACTAATTTTTTCTACAAAACCATTGCTAATATCCTAACAAAGTGGTTGAAGGAAGTTCTCAATCTCATTATCAATGGAAATCAGAATACCTTTATAAAGAATAAAGATATTGGTGATAACATTCTTATTACCCAGGAACTCCTTAAAGGATATACCAGAACCAACTCTTTCCCTAATTGTGCTGTTAAATTGATTTCAGCAAAGCTTTTGATTATATCAATTGGCCTTTCCTATTTAGGGTTCTTAAGGAGCTCAATTTTCCTGATCTTTTAATTGACTAGATTAAGGCTTGTGTCATAACTACCACCTACAATGTACTTATTAATGACACACCTTCTAGAATTTTCAAGTTCCACGCCAAATGTAGAAGACTTTCACTCACCCATCTTTCTTTTGCATATGATATTATTCTCTTTTCCAAAGCACATCTAGACTTTGCTAAGCTACTAATGGACACTCTCAATGAATTCTCTAAGATGTCAGTTCTTAACGTGAATCTTTTAAAAAAAGTCACTTTGTACTCTCTACTATGGCAGAATCGTTCCAATACATTATTTCCTCTCTGACTAGTATGAACAGGAGATTTCCTTCTCTACAATATCTGGGTCTTCCTATTTCTACCAAAAGGTTATCCTTCAATGATTGTCTACATCTCATTGAAAAAAATTCAAAAGAGACTCGGTAAATGGACTAACAGTAAATAGACTAATATATTTTTGTCTTATGATGGAAGAGTCCAACTTATTAAGTTTGTTTTATGTTCCTTGCATCTTTATTGGAGTACTTATTTTCCCTTGTCAAAGAAACTAGTCAAAACCATGGAGAAGATGATGAGAGATTCCTTATGGGGTAAAGCAAATAAAGGTTCTGGTTTTCCTAAAGTTAAATGGATTAATCTGTGTAAACCAAAGGGGGGGGTGGGGGGGTGGGGGTGGATTCTAAGAATCATTTTTGTAAGAGTTGCTAATAATGTCTTTTTGATTAAGAGACTTTGGAGAATGATCCAGGATAAGCATTCATTATGGATGAAATGGCTTCATAGTTACTTTTTGAAAAGGAACAACATATGGTCCCTCTCTATAAGGCCATCCTATTCTTATTTCCTTAATCATATTTTTAAAAAAAAGTATGAAGTTGCTAATGATATTTTCTGTAAAATTAGGAATGGACAGACTGCTTTCCTATGGCATGCTAATTGGATTGGTTCAGGTCCTCTTTCCTCAAACCACATTGCTATTTATGCTTTTCCAGGGCTAGATCATAAATCTAATGTGGCTATTCTTATCAATCAAAATGAATGGCTTCAATTTCCTTATGCAATCCATCATCTTAAACCTTCTTACCTTCTTGATTCTAACTCTTAGGATTGTTATTTGTGGAAGGGGTCTCCTATCGAGAGCTTCTCTAGCAAAACCTACAAGAAATGATTTTATCACCTAATTAAGATGATCCTTGGGGCAAGGTTATCTCGTGTAATATTATCAAATCATATTCTGCTTTCCTTCTATGGCTAGTGGTTAGGAATAGAATAGCAACAATATACATACTTCAATTTATCCAAAATTTGGATGAAATATGTTATCTGTGTAAGACAGGAACTAAAACTAGGGACCATTTGTTCTTTCCATGCCTTTTTTCCAATGTTATCTAGAATAAGATCATAAACATCCTCTCTTGGCATGGGTCTTCTAATTCACCCATTGAGATAGTTAAGTTCTTAGTAGAAACACAAGCTTCCATTCCACTATAGAAGAGGAAGGTTGTTGGGCTCCGTTTTCGAAGCCCAACAATGGGGGGGGGGGGGATTCTAAGAATCATTTTTGTAAGAGTTGCTAATAATGTCTTTTTGATTAAGAGACTTTGGAGAATGATCCAGGATAAGCATTCATTATGGATGAAATGGCTTCATAGTTACTTTTTGAAAAGGAACAACATATGGTCCCTCTCTATAAGGCCATCCTATTCTTATTTCCTTAATCATATTTTTAAAAAAAAGTATGAAGTTGCTAATGATATTTTCTGTAAAATTAGGAATGGACAGACTGCTTTCCTATGGCATGCTAATTGGATTGGTTCAGGTCCTCTTTCCTCAAACCACATTGCTATTTATGCTTTTCCAGGGCTAGATCATAAATCTAATGTGGCTATTCTTATCAATCAAAATGAATGGCTTCAATTTCCTTATGCAATCCATCATCTTAAACCTTCTTACCTTCTTGATTCTAACTCTTAGGATTGTTATTTGTGGAAGGGGTCTCCTATCGAGAGCTTCTCTAGCAAAACCTACAAGAAATGATTTTATCACCTAATTAAGATGATCCTTGGGGCAAGGTTATCTCGTGTAATATTATCAAATCATATTCTGCTTTCCTTCTATGGCTAGTGGTTAGGAATAGAATAGCAACAATATACATACTTCAATTTATCCAAAATTTGGATGAAATATGTTATCTGTGTAAGACAGGAACTAAAACTAGGGACCATTTGTTCTTTCCATGCCTTTTTTCCAATGTTATCTAGAATAAGATCATAAACATCCTCTCTTGGCATGGGTCTTCTAATTCACCCATTGAGATAGTTAAGTTCCTAGTAGAAACACAAGCTTCCATTCCACTATAGAAGAGGAAGGTTGTTGGGCTCCGTTTTCGTAGCCCAACAATCTAGAGTCATAAAGCATGAGCAGGTTTCCTTGAAGGATTATTTCAATGAACCCTCATTTTATTTCCATCAGTCTTTTCCAATTCAATACCAAAAGCTACCAATTTTTATGGAGAAGTAGAAAAATTCATTAGGAGTCTATTTCTTTAAGAGTCACTTTATTTGGAGGTCGGATGACAAAGTTATGGCCAAAAGAATCCAACAAGTTTATGTCGTTAATCATTTTGTACCTATCTTAGCACAATTGCTATAACTTTTGCTACATATGTCAAATTGATGTCGTTTTTAGACTGTTAAAAAGAGAACTTCGAGATCTACAATTTTCATAAGAACTTAAAACAATATTTTGCCTCTAAAATGACCAAAATCGTGATTTACTGTAGCTATCCTGTGAATGTCCATTTAACAGACATCCATGTATGTTTAACGAACATTGTCGGGGTTGGAAGCCATTTTTGGCCGATAAGGTTCGTTTAACGGACATCCATGTCCATTAAATGGACATTGGTGAGGCTGGGGTTCATTTTTTGACCCGAGAAGGTCCATTTAACGGACCTAAAGTCCATCTAACGGAAATAGGGATTCCTAAAACCCCTCCAATGCTTTCAACATCCTTTCTAACACCATAATCACTCATAATCTCCCCAAATTCAACTCTTCTAGTGTAAAACCACTTCATATCTATACAAACACCAACTTTGACCCATTCAATCCACTAATGTAACATCCCACCCTCAACGGGAATGGTAGAATAGTAATTTGGCATAGGATGAGAGTGATTGGGCTTCATTAGGAC
>JANTNU010000003.1:25964028-25978561 GCA_024752395.1 Erythroxylum havanense
ATTTAGATTTCACTACATTATCCTAATGAAATGGATATCTAACCTACCAACATAAGCACATCATCTCTATCTCACACACCTCTGCAATCTTCTTCTATTCTTCACACAATAATATCTTCAAGGCACGAGCAAATGCCTCTCGTCACTTCTATTATTGCTATTGTTGCATCATCAATATAAATAAGTTTGGATTTTCGGTTAAATTAATAGCTAAAATGTGTTGATCATCTGGAGCAAGCCATTGTATTACTCTAATTCTTTGTTGTGGAGAGTAAAAGTATCAATTTCTAATATATGGAAGGGTAAAAACTGCAGAGTTAAGAAAAGGCTGAAAGCATATATATAGGACTTGCATGTTCAAGTACATACCAATTACAACCACAAGTATGGCATATAACTTTAGGTCCCATAGTTTCTGCTACTAGTCTACTGTGACTAGATCCACTATAGCAACTATTATACCACTTTCTGGAACTGTGCGGAACAAGGTTATGCCATTTCTTTGTCTGCTAAAGAGCTGTTCCAATGGTACCCACAAAACTTAAACATTTTGCTTTGGCAAGCAAGAAACGAAGTTCATAATGTAATCATCTCTCTGTAGCAAAAGAAATGAAGAAAAGAAATATACCCATAAGTTCACATAGGCTTCATTGCAAGGTTCATCACTCCTTATTTTATTGATCTTTGCTTTTGGACTTAGCCTGCACTAGAATCAACATCAGGTGGTGGAATTTCAGACGGTGTTGTAGCTGTTACCTTCGGTTTCGGCCTCTTCCTCTTCTTCTCATAGCTAACACCTCTTGCTTTGGCCTGAAAATCCCTCACCTCTCTCAAGTAAAGCCTCACAGCTCTTGCCGCAAAAGGGTTACCTTCAGGCCTACCTCCATGCTCTTCATAAGCTGCTCGCAGACGTCCGATGAGTGCATCCAGGCTTCCCCAAGCTTGACGGAGAGGGCAAGGGCAAGGTGCTGGCGGGTTAGGGAGACCAAAGAATGGGCAAGTTTGGTTGTGGACTTTGGTCTTGCCAAACTGGTCTAGATACCTGAGGAACTCAAGAACATGAGCTCCACTGCACATTGGAAGCGTAAGAGGAGGCCTGTGGTTTCTCAGATACTGACAGAAAGTGTTCCAGTCTCTGCGCTTTTGATTCTCATAGCGACTTGAAGATGGTGATGTCGTTGGCGTTGAAGAAGCACCAGTGGTTACGGTGGCACTTGTGGGGGTTGTTGGTGTGGTGGGGCTGGTGATTGCAGTGTTTGTGAAAGTGGGATTTGATGAAGGAGATACTAAATCCATTAAACGACGAGATCTAGTAGTTGAGATTAGGGTTTTTGTTACCAAACCTTAGCAGCTTCAAAAACCGGTTGCCGTAGAGACTGCAGAGATCATCGACTCTGCTACTTGCTTGATGAGAAATTGAGTTGTCTAGGTCTAGGGTTTGTGCTCACTCACTGACTGTTTGCTTCAAGAAAAGTATACGAGTAATGAAGAGGCTAAGGGATGAAAGCGACAGAGATTCCTTTGTCAGGTGAACAGAATGATACTGTTCCGTCAGAAGAAGTATTGAGACCTTCGTCTTTTACTCTTTGCAGGCAGCTTCTAAGAATAGAGTATTTTCTTGTGAAAATTGAAAAACTAGACCACCCAAAAATGGATCAGCTCCAGAATTTGCATGGCTTCCATGTAAGCGGGACGAGGGACAGAGAGAAAGGGAGGCAGGGAAGCGAGAAAGGGAGCTTTTTCTGGGTATGTAAGAAAGGAGTTAAATTGTGGAGGGAAAACGAGGCTATGGCATGGAGATAGAGAGAGTAATTGGCAGGGGCGTGGAAGAAATACTGAAAGACTGCACCAGTAGTGATTGAGTAGACTTTCTGAAATATGCTTAAAGAGAAGATCAGATCATCAGATTTTCTTTCCAGTAAAAGAGCGAGCAACTCAAGTTAGTAATGTAGATAAAGTAGGAAAAAGTTAGAGAGAGAAAGAGAAGCAACACAGTCCATTCCATTCCATTTTCATTTCCATTTCATCTGGCTAACACTACCTCAGATCAGATGGGATGTAATAAGCAAAGAGAAGCTAAAATGATAAGAGAAAGAACTAAAGAAGGTGTTGTGCTTTTGCTATAATAGGACAGGTTTGGCAGCAAGCAAAGAGTCGATGGTGACCCAATGAGCCCAGGACACAAAAATATGCTGTCTCCAATCACTGTACCAACTTTCAACTTTCAACTCTCGAGCGCGTGCATGTATGTTTTAATTTACACACCTCTCCAAAAGCAGAAGGGTTGATGACAAGACACAAAGACATCTCTGGAGGAACCTTCATGGTGGTTGAATCATATTGCATGTATACACACAACAAGCCTTAAGGCGAAGGCAACATTCCCATTAGTTGTGGACAGCTTACATATTTTTGAATCTTTCCAATAAACAAGTAAAAAATTCTCTTCCTCTACTTGTCGAGTTCAGATCTTCTGTCTAATATTATAGTGTTTTATTGTATCTAATAAATCTCAATCATTCATTTATGTAATTCCCACATAAGTTTCGCGTGAATCTCACAAAATAAATGATTAAAATTTTATAAGATAAAATAAGACAGAATAACATTAGACAAAGAATTTTTTCTCCTATTTGTCTACCCTTATGGGTTTGGAGAGTCCAGATTCTTGGTGTAAGAATTAAAGGTGATTATGAAAGCTTTTGTGTCTCATTAATTGAACTGAAAATGGGATGGCTCATAAAAGTTTTTGACAATTAGTTGGAATCTCACAGTCAGGAGCTACCTAGGTTAGCCTAGGTTTTTATTACAATTTCTTGTAGGTCTTCTTTATTTTTGAAGATCCTCCTGGTCATATATATACTGACGTTTAAATGATGAGTTATTTAGACAAAGAAGCGTAAAGATGAAGTGCCTTTTTCATGAAGCTGTTCTTTACATTTTTCACAATACGTAGGTTTGGTTAATAATTGTTTCTCACACCCAAAAGTAAACTATCTAAAAAGATTCTTAGCTAACCTAACCACACCACTGTGATCTAGTAACCTTAAGGATAAAATTTCATTTCTTTTACAGTTTGGTCGTTGGGGATCAGTCATTTGTTCCATTCACACCCCTCGTGCTGTCCACGTTAAATACTGTTATGTCAACAGGATCCATGTAGGAAGTAGCTAGGCATGAAATATACATAGAGAGGAAGAATATATGAAATAACAGTCACATGCCTTGTTTTAATTAGCTATCTACTCTACAATTAGGCCTAGATTGATCCATAATTCACCTAAAATTGCACTGTGTTCTTTATATATATATTCCGTGAATAAGCAAGGCTTGCTTCATGTTTTGTCCAATAGTGGCCAAGGGTCCACCACACCAACACTTGAAAATGAATCCAAATCTCTTGTCCAATATTATGGTGTTTTATTGTGTCCAATAAATCTCAGTCGTTTATTTATTTAAATTTTATATAGATCCCACGTGAACTCTACATGGGTCCCACAAAATAAATAATTGAGATTTTATGAGACAGAATAAAACAAGATAATACTGAACAGAAGATCTTGGTTCCTTAAAAATGAGCGTTGCTCCTATACTGCCAAAATATCATTCTCTTCCTCGAGTTAAAAAAATAATTTAACTCTGTCATTCTAAATTTTGGACCAAATCAATCGAGAGGAGTTGAACATTTCAATCCACATGTATCTCACCGTTCCATGCAACTCCAATTTTTCCTGAATTGCTCACGGTAGACAACAAAGTTTTCACAAGTCAAAGCAGCATTTGAGTCCTACAGAAGAAAGAAATACGAGGCATATTTAAGCAGACATTGTTACATACATGAATATACTCCTTTTTCCTCTTAGGCTCTACTACTCTAGTGCACTTTCCAAGGAAGCAATTAAGTTGTCTTTTTTGGGCACTAACCAAAGCCAGACAAACACTACTATTTTAAGTGGGTGGAAACTGGGAACTGGGAAGCCTAGCTAAGCTATAACCTTCCACAAATAGTAAGGCAACACAGTTCCTGCATTTGGGACCTGAAGCCCTACCAATAGGGAAGCAAGTGGGATGGCTGTCCGATGCATAGATGAAATTTATAGTTTCGTTTATAGAATTTTTGTTACTCCACATTTCTATTTGGAGTACACTTCATTTTCCTTTCCAGGAGTATGCAAAAGGGTTGGATCGTTTTCCTGGGCTCATCTTTGTTCATTCGCAGGGAACATAATGATTATTTATTTTTGGCATGGAACGGCTCCCTAGATACCGAGCAAAATCTCAAACACGAGATCAAATTTATTTGAGTAAAACTAATTTTAATCTGGTTAATATCTATGATTTTGTTTGCTTTACTGCTTCTAATTATTCAAGATCATCCATCAAACATCTGCCCACCGTGTTTGTTGTTAAGCACTTTGCTCCAACGAGTTATATTTGCAAATCTTTTTCGATGTACCAAAAGAAAGGCACTGATTTTACAATATTGCTTTTAGAGCATTCATTATTATAATGGGGATCATATTTTGTATCTAATACTCCCTCCGATTTATAATAAGTGTCGTTTTAGATACATTTTAATTATTCAAAATAAGTGTTAATCTTGACTTTGTATGTATGTTTATAGTTTTTCTTCCAAAATTAACCTTTCATTTTTCTCTCATCTTAATTATACAAATAAAAATTTCAAGGCAAAATTAACTTTTCATTTCTCTCTCATCTTATTTAATAAGGGTATATCTATAATTTCATTAACTTTCTTAATAAGAGTGTATTTTTTTTAAAACGACACTTATTATGAATCAGAGGGAGTATAAGTTTAAATCCAATTACATTTGAAATTTTATATAATTAAAGAAGAAAATAATCCTTAATGAGTTATAAATGTATGATACTATAACTCTTGTTTTTTTTTTAATTATGTTCATCTTTAGTTTAGAAGGGCATCCCTCCATAGTCCATGTACAAGCAAATTAGGGTGAATGCTTAACTAGACGAATAAGAAGTTTAAAGGGTTACGGATAATAAAATCTTTATTTTTATCATTTAAGTCCATGCATTATGTTTTGAAACTTAATTGTTTCACGTGTAAGGAATTAAGTTCTTTAAATAGACCGAATATATTTTCATGTATCTATTAAATTAATTATCAAAATTTTGTATAAAAATGTAATTAAATTTTACATTAAATACAAACTTAAGTTCATTTAATTTTAAAGGAACTTATCTTAATTTGTAAACTTTAAATGATCAAATATAAAGTTTACATGAAACTTTTTTTCCAGTACAATTTCACTGGAAAGTAAACGTAAGAAACACTATTCCACCAATAAAGGACGGGACGTTACAAGTACCATGCTTCCTTTTCTTTTTTCAAAATCTAATTAAGGTTTTGGATTGAAATCTCTCCCTCCGTAACACGAACCAAAATTTTCTATTCAGTATTATTCTGTCTTATTTTATCTTTTGAAATCTCAACCATTTATTTTGTGGGATTTACGCGGGATCCATACAGGACCTACACAAGATTTATATAAATAAACGGCTGAAATTTATTAGACACAATAAAATATCATAATATTAGACAAAAAATCTGAACTCCCGTAACACCCACCTCGAAAATTACGACAGAACGTGTTGTTAATGAAGGCTACTAGTACTTGGGTCTCGAGTCTGGCACAACAATTCTCGAAATGAGTGTAGTATGCCTTCTTAGTTTTTGAAACGAACTCTTTCTGCTTGTAGAATGTAGATACCTCAAGAAAAAGGAGCACTGGTCATTTCAGCTACAATCGTATATTTTTATAAGCAAGTTTATGTAGTGGGAATAACTTGTAGTGATCTCAATTGTAACATGCATGCGTCGCATCTGAATCAAATTTAACCATAGTTTTTATGCCAGAATTTCCATAATTTCACTTTTACGGAAACATTCCAATGGGATGATTGTTGTCCACTACGCTTTCTGATTGTGGATCATATTAGTCTTGTCAATAATGATGTAATTTTTCGGACAACAGTGTGGTAGAAATTATCATTTACTTGTACAAATTCTGTTAGTTTGGATTGCTTCTGTGCCATTTTCGAATAGAAGTTCAGATTTTTTGTCTAATATTATGGTGCTTTATTGTGTTCAATGAATCTCAGCTGTTTATTTATGTAAATTTTGTGTAAATTCTGCGTGAGTCCTGTAAAATAAATAGTTAAGATTTCATAAAACAGAATAAGACAGAATTAATTAATAACTTATTAAACGATTAAAAACTACTAGTTTCATCCTGCCTAGATCGGCGAAGTATAGTGTATAGAGCACAAAAATGGCAATCCTAATTGCTTCCACATGGGGTAACAAACATAATTCCTGCATTTGGAGTCTAAAAAGCTGCATGACTTGAATGCAGGTGACATGCTCCCTTTATCAAACATTTTTAGCTGTCGTAACCAAGGCATAGGTCTCCTTTACGTGCCCAATGACGGTAGAAAAAGAAAAAAAAAAGAACTATTGGGTATTAAGAAAAATAAAAAGTTTTAAGTATTGTTTGTGGCAATCCAAGAAAACTCCTGGAGAGCTGCAAGAACCGTAGCAGATGATAACAAAACTGATTTAATGATCCCCTGAAGACAAGTAATTAAGGTGTTTATGACAATACTAAGTTGGCGAGCTTCATTGTCCGCCGGGAGTCCAATCTGTTGGTTGAGGCGCCTACACAGTCCAGTCCAGACTGGAGCTTGTCCAAAATGTCCACTGAGATTGACACTGATCTATCGTTTCCGCTCACTGCTCACACACTTTCATGTGTCAGGTCAATCACGGATTCCAAATCTTTACTCGCTGTTTGTTAACCGACTGTTGGTTATTTGCAAGATCCAATAATTGCATTCACTGATTTTTAACAAAAATTCACTTTCACTTATGTATGAGTACTGTTGTTTCTTACAGGCTAAAGGTAGCCTTTATGTTTGCCTAATTTGTTTTTCAATTTACTCTTGATTAGTAATGTAACTTTATGGAAGAAAAGTCTTTCGACAGAAGATGTGAATTGTGCAGTCTTCACTCATTTAAAAGATTATCTTCTCGTTTTGTATGTTAAGTGGTCGTTTCATCACAATAGTTTAAGCTGTTATGTGAGATCAACTCAATTAATTTTATATATTCTCTAACATAACCCCTCAAGTGAAAGTCCTTTGAGCTTAAAACTTACACAGACTTACTTTACCTTTTGCTGAATTTAATTAGAATAGGTGGGTGGTAGGATTCGAACTCATGACCGTTTGGTCATAGAAGCTCTGATACTATATTAAGTGACCATTTCACCACAATAACTTAAGCTGTTGTGTGAGCTCAACTCAATTGGTTTTATATATTCTCTAACATGGTAGACATGAAAAGGGAAGAATAGGTATAAAATGAAAAATAAAGTTTGGTAAGAAATTATAATTCGATGATTTATGCTTTTATTCTTAGTTTTTGAACATTGTTTCATTCTTTTCGATTATGAGAAAAATAAGAGTCATTTCTTATATATTTTAGCGCACGTTTACTGTTAACAACAATCTAATACTTTTCTTTATTTGCCTTCCTCTTGTATCGCGCTCCAATATCCTATGTTTTTCAATATCGCAACTTTGTCACTATTATTTACTCCTATCTTAAGACTCAAAGCAATGCTTGATTTTTTCTGGTTTAGTAAGGTTTAATATTCTTTAACTAATATTGTAATATAATTAATTAATTACAATATAATTAATTAAAATATAATTCATTCATTAATTAAAATTTTGTAATTAATTAATTAATTAAAATATAATATATTAATTAGTTACAATATAATTAATTAATTAATTACAATATATCAATTAATTAAAATAGTGTAATTAATTAATTAAAATTTAATTAATAAATAAATTATATTTTAATTAATTATATTGTAACTAGTTAATAATTGATTAATTAATTAATTAAAATATAATTAATTTTTATTTTTAATATTTTTTACAAACTAACCAATATTAATAGTAATGGTAATATTATAATTAATTAATTAATTAAAACATAATTAATTTTTTTTAATATTTTTTACAAACTAATCACTATCAATGGTAATGGTAATTATTCATTTATCTTAATCAATCATCATAATTATAATGATAATATTCATTCTCATTTGTCACTATATTCGTTCTCATTTCTATTACCATTCCCTATACGAACTAACCACTCCCTACATTTATTGTATCTAGCATGATAATACTCTTCAGATGCTCTGTTAATTGGGATGGTCTTGTTTTTAACAAAAACTCATCTGGTTTAGGTAGTTTAATCGTAAAAATCTTAAAACAACTAACTTTTTGGGTATGTTTTTAAATTTTGTGTTCAATTTATTTTAATAACTCTTATCGTTAAAAATGATCAATTTATTAATTGATCGATTAACTTTCGTAAATTAATAAATTTTTATAAACTAAAATAAATTAGTTAGTTTTCATTTAACAATCTCTTTTTTCAATTAAACTTCAAATTCTTATATGGAAATAATGCCTATATCATTATTACAAATTATATCAATTTCTTAAATGCTATTTTAATTTCTTGTTTATTTGGATTATTAAATGAATATATCCCTTTTAAAATTTTTATAATATGATGTATGGGGAAAATTTTAGTTATATTTAATTTTGATTTTCAATATTTATTAAATTATTCCAATTTACATGATTATATTTTACTCTTTTTTATGCAGAGGTTCAAACACAGTTCATTTTGTGGCACAATTTATATAGTTATAATGCAAGAGTATTTTTTTAGAGTCTTTTACATAATTTTCTCAAATGGCCAATAATTGTCTAATTAAATCATATTAGTTTATATGTTTTTAAGGTATTTGAAAAAAGAAAATTTCGATATTTTGTTCTTTTATTTATAATTTTATGGAGGAAGAGAATCTTTTGGTATATATAATATTTTAGTTAATTTTATTAGATTCACTAAACAAGTTGTAATTTGGGAGAACTCTATTTGGTCTTATAAACTTGACTCGAATTTTTTGTTAATTAACTCCTCCATCGGTAGATGTAGGTCTCATTCTTAACATATTTATTACTCTCTAAATTATATATCTACATATTTATATATCCGTACACACTCTATTCTTTTCTATGAAACGCTTACCCTTCACCTCATTTCATTGCTACCTTAGATTTCATTTCTTTCCTTAAAAATGTCCAGTAGACTTTATCTCGCTTTGGATTATGACTTCAGATGACGATGGCATTTAAGAACTAGAAGACTAGCTATTGAGCTAGTGGACTATTGATTGTAAATAAATCTTTACCATGAAAGTTAGCTGTAACAGTTTTTGCAACGCGCCTCAAAACTCGTCTTGTAGTAAAATAGTATGCTCAAAAGATGTGGTTATCACGTTTGATTTAGTAAAAAAAATTCGTCAGATTATCTTTGTGGCAATCATCTTGCTACAGTACATTGAGAATCTTGCTACAGTGCCTTGACTCTGGCTACGGTTCTTTGTGCCGTTCCCGGCCCCTGCCAACCTTTACCTTGCAATGCAATCCCTCAACCACATGGTCAAAAAAGTCCGGGTGCGCGAGAGGGACGAGGACCCTCCTCCTAATGCGCATCCTGAAGCTCAGCCTCCTCTAAGTTACAGTGCTGCAATCTCGGGTAATTCTTCCCCAGCCCCTAATGCCACTAACCACAACTGGTCCGAAGACCCACCAATAGAGTTAGAAGATGGAGATATTAACCTGGTGCAAGGTTCTCATGGTTTGGGCATTGACTTGTCATCTACATTCCGCAGCAAATTGGATAATGTCTGGGCACAAGCCATTGTGATTAAACTGCTGGGCCGACGGATGGGGTTCAGTCTTCTAAGGGATCATCTCATCTCCCTATGGCACCCGTCAGGTCCCCTGAAATTTGTGGACTTGGAGAATGAATTTTATTTGGTAAATTTCAAAGAGGTAAGGGACTATATCTCTACCTTGACGCAGGGTCCTTAGATAGTCGCCGGCAACGTGCTTTCCGTTCAACCGTGGACTCCAGCATTTTGTCCTTCCTCCGGCTGCGTCACCACCGTGGTAGCCTGGGTTCGCTTTCCCGACCTCCCCATTGCTCGTTATCATCCCTCTATTCTCACAGCGCTCGGAAACTTGGTTAGAAAAATAGTGAAAATCGATGAAACAACGCTCCTCACTTACCGGGGACGTTTCACGCGGGTGGCCGTCACCCTGGACCTTAGCGTTCCCCTTCAATCGTTTGTGGAGCTGGACAGAGAACTCATACAAGTAGCGTATGAGGGTCTCCCCCAAATATGCTTTCACTGTGGCCGGGTCGGCCACAACTCCGACGGGTGCCCTTCGCGTCCAGTGCCTGCTCCCGCGGCTGAGACGTCCTCTGAGATGGCCCCAACTTCAGCGGACGCCGTTTCAGACGGCGCTCTCTCCACCGAGCCTTCGGCTACTGAGGCGTATGGCCCCTGAATGCAGGTGTCGCGCAGGGCTCATCGCACTACTCCTAATCCGACCGGATCTCGTCGTGAAAGCTCATCCCAAGGCCGGCCCGATGGTCCTTATGGCTCGAGGTTCGCGTCTCTCTCCAGAGACAAGCCGTCTGACAACCCAACGGGCATCCCCCCAACGGTCGGATCTTCTCTTCCATCAGGTACTCTCTTCTCGTCCTCGAATAACCAGAAGTCCACTCCTGCTACCGTCTTCTCAACAGGACGAGACGTGAGGCAGACGAGGGGCTCGAGGAAGACTACGTCTGGAAGCATCTTATCCACGAAGGAGACGGCGCCATTCTCCCATGTGATGGACCCAATAGCGGGCCAAACTTCCACCCCAAGTCCTATGCCCCTCTCTCCTGCCCAACAGCCCCCTTCCTTGGGCCAGCCCGCCCTTAAGGGCCCTGCCTCCACTCCACTCTCCACTGCAGGCCCATGGCCTCATACTCCTCCCATGCCTCAGCCCCAGCCTTCGACCCATAGTCCATCCGAGCCCGACTCGTCCCATGTGGCCATTACCTTACCGTCACACGCGGCTTTGGTCTCCCCGGATCCGACCTTGCAGTTGCCTGCCCCCGAGGGTCAGGTCAACGAGGACATGGATTTGACTCCTACGGACCCCCCGGGACCACGGATCGCGTCGCCTCTCCCTCAAACTCTTCTTAAGATCCCACCCCCGACCCCCCGACCCATGTCCCCTACATCAGAGTGACGACGTCGAGCCAGACGCTCACGATACCATGGTGGAGGATTCCGGTCCCCCTCCGGAATTCCTTCCTAGGCACGACCCTAATGAGACCACTGTCCCGGTTCCGACCGATGCGTGATTGTTCCTTTTCCTCTGTTAGTTTTTATGACGATTTTTATCTGGAATTGTCAAGAGGTTGGAGGTCGGACCTTCAAGCCCATCATGAGGAATTATCTTCGTATCTACAAACCCCGTTTAGTGGTCCTAGTCGAGCCTCGTATTAGCGGTAACCGCGCTACGCGTGTTATTCGATCTTTAGGCTTTCAACATTCCTTCCGGGTTGAAGCTATGGGTTACTCCGGTGGGATTTGGCTTCTTTGGAGGGAGAATGTGGGCGTTCGCATTAGTCTGGCGCACCGACAATTTATTCATACTTGGATTCAGTGGGACAATAAGATCTTTGACTTTACAGCTATTTACGCGAACCCGACCTATGGGCTTCAAAAGTACCTGTGGCATTATCTGGTCGGTCTTGCCCAACATAATAGTGTCCCCTGGCTAATAGATGGAGATTTTAATGCTAAACTGGAAAGTGCCGATAAGCGTGGGGGTTCCCACACCCAACCTATTATTAATCCTCACTTCCGTGATTGTATAATTAAGTGCAACCTCCAGGACCTTGGCTTTACCGGTCCGCGGTTCACTTGAAAGAGAGGTACTATCCGAGCCCGACTCGATCGGGCTTTCGGTTCTCCTGATTAGTTGAACGCGCATCCCAGCACTCGGGTTACCCATCTTCCTTTTCTCAAGTCGGACCACAGACCTCTCCTTATTCAGTTCCAAGCTCCTGACCCCCACCCTCCTTCGAGTCGGCCTTTCCGTTTTCAATCGGCTTGGCTTACCCATGACTCTTTCTCCCAGATGGTTGCTGAGAACTGGTTCCCGAGTTCCTCCGACTTCAGTGGCGCGATCCACCGCTTTGCGGAGAAGCTTTAACACTGGAATCACACGGAGTTTGGTAATATTTTCCATCGGAAGAAACGACTCATGGCCCGATTGGAGGGCATTCAGAAATCGGTAGAGGACTTAGACTCCCCCTCCCTTCAGGCTCTTGAGTCCTCGTTGAGGAGCGAGCTCGAATCCGTGCTCTATCAGGAAAAACTCTTTTGGCACCAACGATCCAGAACTCAGTGGATTACTCAGGGAGATCGCAATACTCAATTTTATCACGTCATTACGCGTTCTCGTCGTCGGACAGCCCACAACATTTCTATTCGCGATGCTCATGGCCATGACGTTTCTGACCCCGCTGTTATCCGTGGTATGGCACAGAGATATCTGGAGGGCTTATACAGACCTGATGATCCGCCTCCTATCACTGAGGCTCTCCCTAGGCAGTTTCCTCCTATCCCGCCTCAGATGACTACGGAACTTTCCCAACCGCTCCTCTCCGAGGAAGTCAAGTCAGCGTTTTTTTCTATGGCTCCTAACAAGGCCCCTGGTTTCGATGGTTTCACCGCTCTTTTCTATCAGTCCCAATGGGACACTTTAGGGCCCTCCATTACTACTTTCCTTCAGCGCATTTTTCATCACGAAGTTTGGGAGTCGAGTCTTAACCGCACTATTCTTGTCCTTATTCCCAAGACCCCCTCCCCTACTTCTCTTCATCAGTTTCGCCCAATAGCATTGTGCACTGTGCTCTATAAAGCCCTCACCAAGATTTTATCTCTTCGGCTCCAATCTTACCTGGCGTCGCTGGTCAGCCCGACCCAGTGTAGTTTTGTCCCTGGCCGTCTTATCACGGATAATATTATCATCACCCAGGAAGTGCTTCACTCCATGAAGCGTAAATCTGGGCGGAACGGGGTGATGGCGATCAAGGTCGATCTCGAGAAGGCGTATGATCGACTCGATTGGACATACATTCGCGACACTCTCCACGCAATTGGCCTTCCTGACTCGCTTAGTTTGCTTATCATGAAGTGCGTTACCACTGTGTCTTTTCAGGTGAACTGGCAAGGAGAGCTTAGCGAGACCTTTCAGCCTTCTCGAGGTCTTCGTCAAGGGGACCCTCTTTCTCCGTACCTGTTTATGCTGTGTATGGAAAGGCTCAGACATGCGATTACTCATGCGGTGTCATCCGATAGTTGGCATCCGATCCGTTTGAGTAGGAACGGGCCCCCTCTATCCCACTTATTCTTTGCCGACGACCTCATCCTCTTTGCAGAGGCTTCTCTTGACCAAGTTCATGTGGTTCGGGGTGTCTTGGATTCGTTCTGCACCGCTTTGGGACAACGTGTGAATACCGAGAAGTCGCGTTGCTACTTCTCGAAGAATATCCCCATTGCGACTAGCCAGGCCTTAAGTCGGGCGCTCGCGTTCCCTCGGACTACCGACCTTGGCCGGTTTCTGGGGGTTCCCCTTCTGTATCAGCGGGTCAGCAAGCGCACTTACCAGTATATTTTAGATACTGTTCACCGCAGATTGTCGGATTGGGCCTCCTCCACTTTGTCTTTTGCAGGCCGGGTCACCTTGGTGCAATCGGTCATCGCGACCATCCCGAGCTACACGATGCAAACAGTTAGATTACCTAGTGGCTTGTGTGATGCGATTGATCAAGCTATGCGGAGATTTTTGTGGGGCTCGCGTCACGATGGGACCAAGATTCCCCTGGTTAGCTGGGAGGACATTTGTCGGCCCAAGTCCCATAGGGGATTGGGCATCCGACGGATCCGGGAGATGAACAACGCCTTCCTGGCCAAACTCGGCTGGACCTTGATATCCGATCCGCAAGCCTTATGGGTTCAGGTCCTCTCTAGTAGATATGGTTTTGATGCTCACTGCATTCCGTCCTCCCTCAATTCCTCTAGGGGTTCTATGGTGTGGCGGAGTATTGCGGCGACTTGGCATCTCGTGACGCAGGGTCGGCAATGGCGTATCGGGAATGGCATGTCTACGCTTTTCTGGCTCGACCTTTGGGTCCCAGGGGTTGGCCCTCTCCTTTCCTACTCTACTCAGCCCATCCCAGACCGATTGCTTAACCACAGTGTTCATCACTATGTTGCTCCCGCGGGGCAATGGGACTTGCCTGCCTTCAGGGGGCTCCTCTCACCCTTCATTTGCAGCTCTATAGCTGGCATATGTCCTCCTTCCCCTCTCCAGGGTGCTGACCGGATCGTCTGGGGCGTTACGGATCACGGGAATTTTACTGTTGCTTCTGCTTACGACCTTCTGATGAGTCCTACGACTGATCAGCGGGTGCGCACCTTTTTATGGTTGCTTGCGCGCGATCGCTTGCTTAGTAATCAACAAAGGGTACGGCGTCATC
>JANTNU010000003.1:26096468-26110226 GCA_024752395.1 Erythroxylum havanense
TTCTTAATTTTATATTTGTATGATGATTAAATGATCCTTTTCATATTAATTATGGTTACTATTTATATGTTAAATATGTGAAAAATATTGTTAATAAAAATAAATAAATTGTTGTTATGTTAAAATTTTCTATTATTATAATTTTTGGAGACATGATTGATATAAAATTATAAAGTATATAGTATAATATATTGAAGGACTATTTTGTAATTTTAAAAAATTCAAAAACTATTTCATAAATTTAAAAATTATCCAAAATAATATCCGTTATTATTGATACTGGTTCCATTTCAAAGTGTTAGGTCTAATGTTGGACTAGAGGTTTCCATAATTATTCTTAAAGATACTAAATTTTGATCTTAATGTCAATTTGTCATTCAAGTTTGTGAGCCTGTGATAAGGGTACTTCGTTTGACTAATAGTAATAAAAGACAACAATGGGTTATTTTTTATAATGTCATGTAGAGGGAAAAGGAAGCAATCAAGGCCAATCTAAAAAAAGATCTTTTTTATATACACATTATCTTGCAGTTATAAATAAGATATGGGAAAGACAACTTTACTTTTCATTATTTACAATAAAGGAATTTTTAATCCTAGTCTATTTCAAACTAAGTTTTATAAAAAAAGCTGAAGTTAATAGGGGAATGCTATTAACTATTATAACAATTATTGTCCATGAAATGATGAAAGATCTTCTAAGCTCATAAATAAAGATTTATAAGGAGGCTTCTTATGATTTTAGGATGTTAATTACCATTCGTTAAAAAGAAAAAACTTAATTTAGGTATATATTTTTCACTTTTGTTACTTGTTGAAAATTAATCATCACTTTTTTTTATAACGCTACTTTTGTTATCTTACGAATTATAAGTTTTCGGTGGGACTAGTTCGAAAATGGTGTTTCAGAATTGTAAATGTTTGCAATTCAAATTCTAAGCCAAAATATGAGTGCAACAGGCTGTAAAAAAAATTAGAACACATTTGAATTTATTTATTATAAGAAAAGGAATAAATTGGAGCACAAAAGATTGAATAACTTAATCTTTGTTCAATACAATTTAAAGTTTCAAAAAATGTATGTTATTATCATTATTAAGCTAGATATAAGTTGTTATAATTTAATTTTATTATTTACTAGGCTTCTTAGTAAAATAAGTAGTTCAATATAGTCAATTTGTATTGATAATATAGATCTTTTGACAGATCTGATTTCTGAGGAAGCAAGTTTGATAGATGAAAATGACTTACAAAATAATCTTAAATGAGAAAGCATTGGCATATCATGTAGTGCAATCAATTTGACCGGTGATAATGATGAGACTCCTCTAAATAATCAAGATTTTATACTAAATGAGAATTGAGGTCAATGAAGTTATAGTTGGTTTTCGATTAAATGAAATTTTAAGTTTTTGTTTCTTTTCTTCTTTTAGTCTTAGTTATATTTGATGTATATGTTAGATTCTATATTTACAAAGTAATTATAAATATTTATATTTTAGGTTTCACTTCTTATTAGTTCTTCGGCATAAACCCTTGTTTATAATTGCTAGAGAGTAACAGATATTTGCTATTATTTTATTTGATGTTTTGATATAATTATTATTTATTATATGATAAAATTGTAATATTTTAAATATTTTATATTATTCTTAATTTTATATTTGTATGATGATTAAATGATCCTTTTCATATTAATTATGGTTACTATTTATATGTTAAATATGTTAAAAATATTGTTAATAAAAATAAATATTGTTGTTATTTTAAAATTTTCTATTATTATAATTTTTGGAGACATGATTGAAATAAAATTATAACGTATATAGTATAATATATTGAAGGACTATTTTGTAATTTAAAAAATCTAAGAATTATTTCATAAATTTAAAAAATTACCTGAAATGGTATCCGTTATTGCTCGATACTAATATAGTACCGAACCAAAACCCAACTAGGTATCGATACTAGTACTGGTACGATATTTATAACATTGGGTAGAAACTATAAAAAAGCCACTTATATATTGAAATTAATTGTAGAATGCAATAGAACTAGAAAGAATTTCTAAAACATGTAAATAGATTTAAATATTGTATTTTATAAATTTGGGAATATATAAGCTTCTGTATCATATAGTATGTCATGTATGCTATTTTTTTAAATCTGAGTTACAATTGAATATAGAAAGGTGAGAATATGAGATATAATTTCAAATTAAGAAATTTTGTCTTTAAAACATAATTAAAAATGGGCAATTTAAACTTTAAAGTTTGTTCTAGAATTTAATTTTAATTTAAATATTTATTTAAAATTAATTTCACATATTTTTTTTTGTAAATATTGACAAAAGGCACACAAATCCACCTCACCTCATATCCCTCTGTCTCTATCTCACGAAAATACTGCATTGTGTGTAGTATTTGGAGCGGTAAGTATTAAACTTGCACTGCTTGCTTCGCATTGGTAAGTAGTAGCATATCTACATCAACTGCCAGTAATCTTTTACAGCCGAAAATACTAGAGTTTCTTTCGCTTGTTGTTTCATACTTATCCGCATATATAATTTGGTAAGCGTTAGAATAATTACATTGTTTAATTTGGTAAGTCGTAGCAATGAATAATTTTTTAATGCCTCCCTCCAGAAAACCTATGAAGTCAATTCGTTGCTTTTTTGGAGGGAGGCATTCAAAAATTTATTCATGGCTACGACTTACCAAATAAAAAGAATGCTGGTAGTTGGTAGTTGATGTAATTATTCTACCAATTAAAGATTTTTACCCATGTAAAGTTAGGGTGATAATAAGTACAAAAAGCTCTTTAATTGCTTTGTAATGTCGTCATGTCCACCGTGCTTTAGTGAGGGAGAGATAAAGAGATTAACTCCCGTCAGACTCAAATCGAGTTTTATTAAATATATTTTTAAAAAATAAAAATGACCATTTTTTAATTTTAAATTTTGGGCCCAATTGAACTTGGATAGTCTAAATTCAAAGTTGCGAATATTGTACCGGATTTGGTACTAAATTATAATCTGGTACGATATTGTATTGATATCGATCAATATTGAGTACTGTTTTGAGTAATTTTTTAAATTTATGAAATAATCTCTGAATTTTTTAAAAATATACAAAATAGTTCATTGATATATTGTACAGTTGTATTGTATATTTTATAATTTAAATCAACTGTCTTCAAAAATCATAATAATAAATAATAATCACAGTTAATATGAAATAAAAATAATTTAAAAATATTTCGCATATAAATAATAGCCACAATTGATATAAAAAAGACAATCATCATCTTACAAATATAAAATTAAGAATAATACAAAGTATTTAGAATATTACAGTAACATAATTTCACCATATAATAAATAATAATTACATCAAAATATGCAATAAAAATAACAATAATTATATTTAACTCTCAAACTATTACAATTTACAACAAGAGTTCGTGATGACGAAACAATCAAATAAAAGTTGAACCTGAAACAAAAATATTTATAGTTACATTATATATATAGAATTTAACATACGCATCAAATATAAGTAAAATTAAAAGAAGAGGAAAAATAAAAACTTGAAACAAAATTCAATTATCTATGGGAGAATACTTATTATAAGTGCATTGACTAAAGTTATCATTTAAAACAAAATCTTCATCATTAAAAAGAGTTTCATCATTATTATTATTTAAATTTAATGCACCAAATAACATGTCAATGATTTCCCATCCAAGATTATCTTCCAAGTTATTAATATCTACCGAATTCGATTCTTCAAAAACCCAATCCATTAGACGATTAATATTATTAATAGAAATTGGATAAGTTGAACCACTTGTGCTATTAGGAGTTTAAAACTCAAAATTTTAATATAAGTTTTTGGTTAATATTTATCTGTTTTGTCTTTTATTTATTTATTGTCTTTTGATAATAGATACTCTTTTACTTACCATTTTTTAACCAAAGTTAGAATTTAATTTTACCAAATAAAGATATCATATTTAGTTCTAAAGTTTTTAAATTGAAAAATTAAGTTCAACTTATTTTAAGTTAATTTCTCTCTTTAATCGTTGTATATGTATGATCTATTAGATTCTAAATATATTATTGATAAATATAAATTATAACCAATATATAAAATAATTTTTTAGTTTTATCAACTAAATAATTACAATTAAAAATTAAAATTGACATTTAATAATATATTATAATCACTCAATTATTAATAATACTAAAGTGATTTGACTAATAATACTATAAGTGATCTGACCAATATATAATTATACATGATTATAATGCATAATTTAATATTTTCTTTATTAATGTTCCAAGTAAAAGTAGAGTACATAATTAATGTTTAAGTTATATAAAATTCAATCCTGTTTGCTCTTAAAAATTAATAATTAAAGTATGATATTTCAAAAACTAATTTGTCAATTCTCAATCTAATCTTCCTTGAAAATCCATAATTAGGTACGAATTGAAAATGATAAAATATTCTTCTTAATTACTTTGGTTTAACTAATTAATTAATAATATACTCAACTATTTTCATATATGTCAAATCTTATTTATTTACTTTAGATAAGAAACAAACAAACCCGAATAGATAAAAGAAAATTAGAGAACGATTAGAGAGTTGAGCTCCGTGTGAGAGAGAAATATTTTAAACAAAATTATGTGAGTTTGTATATATTATATAATCCAATTCACAGCCTAATTTTTCAATTAATTTAAGCTGAACCCATAACCTTTTGACATTCCTAATTAATTGTCACTTTTTTGTTACCAATTTGACATCGCAATTGAGGAAAAAAAATAAAACAAAAATGACGAGGATAAAAATAAAACAAAAGGGCTACTAAATCAAAGATGAAAAAGAAGAGCATCGCATAAGGGCCCGATTTGTACATAATCGTATCAAGTCGGAGGATCTGTGAACAATAGGTAATAAAAAGCTCCAGCACAGATAACTAGACCTAGTTAAGTGGATAAAATATGTAAACCAAGTGGACTCCATTAGCCCGGTGTGATTCTAGCCAATGTGAAAATTTTCACAACTTTATCCTCGTTATTTGGATCAAAGTATCCCAAAGGATTTGCACCAAGAAGATAACCATTTCCTCAAAACTTTTTAAGAGCATCATATATCTATCGCCTGTAAAACAAGGGGACGACTGAAGCGTAATACTGAGCAATAGAGCTGCCAAAAAGATCCCATTTGGTTCAGTTCAATGTGATGTTCTATTTCTGTACCCAACCCAAGTTGCAACATCCTAAACGTTTAAGTTGGGTTGTGTCCGGATTTGGGAATCTAATAAACCAAAAATTTCACATATCCAAAATTTCAAAAGCTAAAGACTGCATAGACTCAGTCTCCAATTATGAAGTCAATGCCTCCTACAGCTCATCAGGCAATCCGCTTTTTTTCTTTCTCTTTTTGTTAACAGGAAATCAACTAGAGAGCTCTTCGCCAGCACTTACCTCCAAAGCCTACTTATGAAGCCTTTCTTGTCTTTTTTCATCCTATTCTCCAGAGAGGGGAAATCAATATAGTTATAGGCAAGGTCGAGAACAATAGGGTTTCTAGTTATAGCTTGACAGGCAGGAGGGAAGCCTTCAATATGTGGAAGAACCTTCGCATTTGAAATGCTAACAGCAGGCTCATACACATCGAGTTTCTCAAGAAGGAATTTCTCCACCTTACAATTTCAAAACAATATTTCAATCAGGGTTAGTGATAAATGCTCAGGATTTTTCAACATTGAGCAAAATAAGCTGCTTAGTGGATATGCCAAAGAAACGAATAACTGACAAATCAGATATATATCTTGAGATTTAACCATGGAAAATTACTCTATTTTTACAGAGGCGCAAATCATTATATGTGGTCAGTTCTTTATTTGCAATCTAGGTTTAGTATGTCAATGTATTCCTGGTGATTGTTAGTATGACTAGGAAGATATAATTAGGAACAGAAGTTCTATCCTATGGTCCACCCTTTGCCGTCATTGTTATCACCAGTTTGATATCTTCTTCTTAAGGAGAAGAAGAGGAAAAAAACAACACAAGAATGACATACCTTCTTCTCACTTCCACTCAATGAAATTGCAGAAACTTTCTTAGAGAGTGCCTCTGGAGCTTTCACCTCCTCCATAATCCCAATGGCATGCTCTATGCAACTGTTAGATCTGCACTCGTTGCACAAGGTCTTCAACTCTTTGATGATCGACTGTTCAAGAAGCATAAAAAATATAAAACAATTAATCCAAACGAAAACATATCATCCTTAATTTCTGACACGCCCTAAAGCATCAACAGGTAAATTTCCTCCATAATTTCATCAGATAAATCATAAATGAGTGACTTTCATAAAATGTAACTTGTAAACAGTTATTGGTCTTCTCCAGGCTAAGTCACCTCGTCAGAGACATTCACACTCTGAAATTTCTGCAAGGCATTTTCAGCAAGAGATCGAGCTCGGCAGTACAATACATATGCTTCTGTTCTCTTTCCAGCTAAACTATATGACTTCGCCAAGTAGAAAGACCTGCCACATTGGTACTTGCATTACATTAAGATACAAATTAACATTTTAGAGAAATTAGGTTAGTCTTCCAAAACCAGCCTCCAGTGAAAATCCCAACTCTAAATGAAAAAGGTTGCAGAACTAGATGATGATGAAGGCTTAAGCACAGAGGAAAGATAAAATGGCCAGTCACTATTGAACCATGGAAATGCAAGTTGTAGCCAACTTCAAAATAGGAGGCCTTTTATGCTTAAATAAGAGGCAATGAATAAAAATTTAAAAAAAACTTCAAACCAGAGACAGAAATGACTTACTTTTAAGTAACTTGTTAAAACAAGTAGAGGATCTTACCTTTGGGCTCGGAATGTCAAACTTCGTCGTGTACAGTCTTCAGCTAATGCCAGTTCTTCAGGTTTTGTTTCTCGCCCAGAACTCAATAAATCAGAAAGATCAGCAGTATTCTGTGAAATGCGAATAAAGTTTTCAGTAAAAATTTGAGTCAATCCTACTACAGGAAGTGCCTGTTAAAATTGCAGTTTCAAGAATACATCATTGACCTGTAATAATAGATCGTACAAGCGAACAAGTTCTTCAGGTTTGGTAGCTTTCTCCATTTTGTCCTCACGGCGCCTAGCAAATTTACTTTTTGCAATGCTAACCAACAATTGATTACGTTCCATGGTTCGCTGTACTAATACGGTACTGACAGCTTTATCAAGGCCATACAATTCATCTTTGACATCATCAGCATTACCTGCACTAACCTACAAAGTTTGATATGTCAAGAATCTGTTTGAAAAACAATAAAAGAAATAGCAAACACAAAGGCTACAAAAGGACAATTGGATAGCCTAATAAATGCTACCAAAGGACCAAATCCACAAAGCACTAGAGTAAAAGTTGAAAATAAATAAAGTGAACTGTATGAAGAAAAAAACAGTATGAAATCACTAGGCAGCATTCCATACCATGTCACTGCGGATGCAGCTCCTCGCTTCATGATAAGCAGCAAAAACTTTGTCAAAGATGGTTAATTTTTTCTCAGCTTGTAGTGTATCTGATGCAGGACCATGCAAATCCTTCTCCAAGTCTTGTGCTGAAGATGAACCACAGGAGAACCAAGATATGACTCCAATTGGATCAGACAATAATTTAGTGTATGCATCAGTAAATAGTATTTCTACAACTGATGATTTGGCCATGAAAAGAAAGTCAAACAATCTCATATCTTGTTAACAAAAGAAAATGTTAAATCTAAAGTTGCAGAAAAATGTCAGCACATGATCTTTTAAGTAAAACGTGAATTAACAAACTGATCAGTGAACTTCATTAAAATTTACCTTTTACCTTTTATGGAAATTCAATTAATCACACAGGAAAGGTTCCATGGATAGAGATTCTGTTTGGTAGTATTTTTTTCTGCATATCTATTTAGAGACTGAAATTAGCAACAGACCTTTTAAAATGGCCACTCTAGTCTTTGCATTGGATATTGGAAATCTATGTCCAAGCCAGTGAAACTCTGTCAAGGATGCAGCCTGTTGAGATCTTGCCTCAGCCATAGCAGCCTGTAAACCAACATAATGATGAGAAACAGAAGTTGGATAGAAGATTTTGGCTTCAGTAAAAATTATAACAAGTATTTTCACAATCAGTGGTCACTTCATATTTTCAGAAGCAGTGGTCACTTCAATTTACAGAATCCATCATTGTAAAGTTGCAATAGGATACAAAGCTCAATCATTTATGAGCTACAGTTCAGTCAGAAATATATAAGCTTTGTCAAATCGATGGTGGGACTCCAAGATCAAAGGAACGTAATTTATTTAAAGAAATCAAAGTCAGAAAAGGAGTATAACCAAAGATACTGCACCACGTTACAAGCGACACAATGTAACATGTACAATTTCAAGTTGAAACTAAGCAATCTCACCTCAAACTTAACTTTGAATAGGTCCAATGCAGGACCTTCCATTTCACCAATTTGTAGGAGGTCAGAAGTTTGCAAGTTTGACACTCCTATTTTGTGCCGGCAATATCGAATACTAGGCTCTAGCTCCTCAACACGACCACGACACAAGACTTGATTCTCCAAATCTCCATACTTCCCAAGTTCCTCATAAACAGCTCTTCAGATAAAAAAAAAAATAGCAAGTTGGTCAAGCAAATTCCTTTGTAATTTGACTAAATTAGGATAAATGGCAAGTATGACCAGTGCTATTGATGCTGGAATATTGAGAACAAAATATATTTCAAAGAAATCATAAAACAATTTCAAAGGATGTGCTAGAACAAAATCAGCTTTAATGTCATTATAATATCCAAACCAAAATTAGTGCAGACAGAGTACTAGCAAGATTATCTATCCGGTTTCCAGACAGAGTACTTAGTGCAGCAGTAGGCACCACTGCCTGAAAATATTTTCTATAAAACAGAAAGATAACAGATCAGAATTCGATGTAGGATAATGCTTACAGTACAGTGGGTAATTCGATTATCAAACTTCACATCCAATTTCTCTCATATCAATTGTCAAAGCATCATCTAGTTGGCTATACGAAGAAGATAAAATCTTGTATAATGTCTTGCATATGAAAAATTCTAACCCGTCCAAAGAACTAGCTAAAGCAGTTCTAGAATAGTCTAATTAAACTATTGACAGATTCAGCAAGAAAAACTTAAAAGAATAATCATACAGGACAGCCACCAACTATTTGATAAAACACATGCAAGCTGTAGTTCATCAACTTATGAATAACGAGGTCTAGGAATCACTAGGTTAACACAAACTAAAAATCATCCTAAAAGATTATGGACAAACAAAATTATTTGTCTCATACCTAGAAATCACTTGTATGGTTTTAGGAATCACTCCTAAATCAAAAAACAACTTTTATAATGAAAGAATGGTAACTCTGGAGCTGAAAATTCAGAAATTCTAAAACAGAACACACTCTACGCTCTCCTGCTATCCATAAACTAAATGCACAAACATATAGAATTTTGCATTTGATCCCAGTAAAGCAAAGAGTCAAACTTTATTTTTCACCCTAATTGAAAACCCCAAATGAATCTGCTTTTATAATTTGAACAATTAAGGAAAAAAAATTAGAATGAACTTGTAAAAATAAAACCAACTAGTACAGAACATAACCCTAAACTAATTCTAGTTCTCCGTCAAATAACTAACAACTAGAATGTAATGATGCACCTGGCACTAATGAAATTCTTCAAGGCAGTGTCCCAATTTCGATCCTGTTCAAACAACAGAGTCCCATTCATATAGGAGGCATAGGCCTGCAAATTGGAAATCAAATGAAAAGGGTAGTCATGCTGGAATAATTGTGACAGAAAGAAACATTGTACGAAATACCTAGAACTTGTTAATAATAATCAGAACCAAGTTTGAGGCTTGGAATAATAAAGAAAATGTAAAACAAGACTATGAAAAGCTGTAGTTACAACTAAAATGTATAATAATCAACTTCTCCTACATGAGATCTGCTGATAAAAGATGAGAGCTTTTTTTTTTTTTTCCTGCATGAAGTAAGGTTTACTCTCACAAGCAAAACTTGCCAACCCCGTGAAGAACACATCATATTATAGATTAATCAGTTCCTCGAATATAAAAATGACAAAAGATATGTCCCATTTCCAAAGTGGAACTATTCTGTGCAATCTATCACTATATCAAGCGGTTTAATCATCCCAAATTCTAAGAAATCTAATAGAAAGTCTAAAGAATTACTAGCAACACCATTCTTGGTATATCATGTTATAGATATTTTTTTTCACTTAAGAAGCCGACATAACAGCATCATTAAAGACAAGCATTACCAAAACCATAACACAAGCAGACAAGCAAGGAAATACTTCCCTAAAGCACAAGAGCATCAGCATAGAACCTACTGTTTTACAGAATTTCAATATAAAAAAGTCCAATTAACACTCAATCTTGGACCACTATCCAATAAAATTTTTTCAAGGGTACCAAATCATATACTGATGAGTATAAACAAAGTTAAACCTCAGCTTCCAAAGAAGTTCTGGAATCTCCCTTGGCAGCACATAATCGCGAAAACAGATTGGCCCATGTCACTGCCTTCCTCAGTCTTCCAATCAAATAGATGCGTTGACGTGCATTGGGACCATCTGGAAGTTGCCGTTTCTCCATGGCATGGCTCCAAGCTCTCTCAGACATATAAAGAACCGCGTGCAAAAACCTACATTACTTTCAAATACCAAAATTAAAAAAGGAACTGCTTTTCATATTAGTTTTCACAGATCTAAATGTTTTGGGCAATATACCTACCACCATCAGTGACTACACTAAAACAACTGCTTTAGAATACCTGACGTCGGTAACGGTAGCTTCGGTAATGGGTCGACGAGTATATTTGCCACGACCATGAGTGAACTTGAGTGACTTATACAACCTCCTCAGCCTAGCACTACAATACTTCCGATAACGAGTGTAATCCCCATGTCGCAACCCATGCTGCATCTGAGCAGATTTGAGCATTTGCAACACTAATAAAATCCAACATAGAACAAATCATATCAATTGGATAAAGGAAATCGCATGGGTGATTCGGAAATTAATAATGATTACCGTTGATGGAGAATCGAGGACTGATCTGATCGGATTTTAGAGCGTCGACTTCCATGGCAGCAGATTCCATATCTTTACCGATCGCTGACAAGAAAGAAAATTGCTACCGGAAATTGA
Organism: Erythroxylum havanense; assembly: GCA_024752395.1. NCBI lineage: Eukaryota > Viridiplantae > Streptophyta > Magnoliopsida > Malpighiales > Erythroxylaceae > Erythroxylum > Erythroxylum havanense. Next base: position 26,107,740 of record JANTNU010000003.1, read on the forward strand.
TCTCTACAACGATATAGAGTGGCACGAATTGAGGGATAGGGTTTTGTTACAGAAAAACAGCAGAATGAATAAGAATCCAGTAGAATCGAAAGGTGGGGAAGCTGTAGGTGACATTAATTTTTAGTTTTTATATATTTTTAGTATTAATTCCATAAATTTATAGAGGAAAACAAAGATAATAATTAGCAATAAAATATAATCACCAAAAGTTAATAAATTTATAGGATTAATGGAATAGCGGTGTGAAAGGAATGCTTATGAGGGGCAACTAACAAGGCAAACCCTAGTTAGAGAGTTCGGGAAGTATCAGATCATGTGCTTGGAAACAGATTATTTATCGGAGATTAGGGAAAACAAAGTAAGATTAGAGTCTAAGTTTCAAACATACTGGCTTAGATAAGCCCTTTATTTCTGCGAGCACAAAATCTCAAGGCTTGCCTATTAGAAACGTACACCCCCAATCTCTCCCCGTTTTAATAACCTAAAAATGGATCTACGGTCTAAGAGTTTATGATATATAGAATTTTTATGAAGAGGCAAATATAAACCATATTTATCTTTCTATATGACAGGCTATGTTACTCAAGAATCAAACTTTTAAGAGAAGGAAAACTTAAAAGCTATGGGATAGAAAACACTCAAACTTTCATTCATGAAAACAAGTTTTTAATACAACCTACTTTGTTTACAACGAAAAAGAAATCTTGCTTTTATATATTAAGTAAGAGAATAAAGACATATAACTTTAGGGAAAAGATTTCGTGGATACAATCATTCACACAACTTTAAAAAACAAATAGTAAAAAGTGAGAAACACATGAGTCTCAACTATTCTTAAGGGATAAAAAAGAATCTTTATCCCTATAAAAGCCTGCATGTCCTAAGAAACTTTTAATCTCCTTGACTGAAATAGGTGGAGGCAGATTCGCTATCACTTCAGTTTTAACTTTATCCACTTCTATTCCACGATTAGAGACCAAGTGGCCTAGGACTATCCCTTCTTATACCATAAAATGACACTTCTTCCAATTCAACACTAGATCAATCTCTTCACACCTGCTCAAAACTTTTGCAAGATTGGCTAAACAAGAGTCAAATGTCAGCCCATAAACAGAAAAGTCGTCAATTAAGACTTCCATAATTTCCTCAATAAAGTCTGAAAAGATCGCTGTCATGCAACGATGAAATGTAGCTGGTGCATTACACAACTCAAATAGCATTCTTCGATATGTGAAGGTACCATAGGGACATGTGAAAGTGGTTCTCTCTTGGTCATTAGGGTGATGGGAATTTGAAAGAAACCAGAGAAACCATTCAAATAGCAAAAATAATCATGTTTAGAGAGTCTTTCCAAAATTTGATCAATGAATGGCAAAGGGAAATGGTTTTTACGGGTGACCTTGTTCAATTTTCTGTAATCGATACACATTCTCCATCCTGTAATTGTCCTAGTTGGTATTAAGTCGTTACCTTCATTTTTCACAACTGTTAGACCTCCCTTCTTGGGCACACAATGGACAGGGCTTACCCAATTACTGTCGAAAATGGGGTATATAATACCCGCAGCTAACAGCTTCAAAACCTCTTGCTTGACTACGTCCTTCATGTTTGGATTTAGCTTCCTTTGATGTTCAATCACAGGTTTTGCATCATCAACCAAATGAATTCTATGTGTGCAGAAAGACGGGCTGATTCCCTTCAGGTCTGAAATTTTGTACCCAATTGCTTGCTTATGTTCTCTAAGCACTCTTAAAAGTTTGTCGACCTGCACAGGGCTTAAAAGAGCATTAACAATGACTGGATAAGTCGAATTAGGGCCCAGAAATTCATACCTGAGATTAGGTGGAAATAGCTTCAATTCCACATTCGGAGGTTCTTCTTTGTTCGAATCAGATAATGGTTTAAGCTCAGGTTGCACAGGTTTCGTAAATTTTTGCACGGGTTGTGCATCGAGCATCTGTGCAAATTCAAAGACTTCTGACTCCTTGGCTGTAAATTCTGTATTACCCCCTGCAGTTGCTACAACCTTCACTAAGCAATGTTCCAACGAATCCTTTGGATGGGATTTTCTGAATTCAACACCAACCAACGTGTCAATAAGGTCCACTCTTAAACAAGAATCCTTGTCATCCATAGCCTTCGTTGCCTTTCCCAAATTAAACTCAATTTCTTCCTCCCCTACCCTCATAGTCATTTTGCCATTTTTAACATCGATGATCGCTCCAGCTGTGGCTAAAAAAGGTCTTCCAAGGATAATGGGTATGTTAGTGTCTTCCTCCATTTCTAGCACAACGAAGTCTACCAAGATAAAAAGACTTCCAACCTTGAGAGGCACATTTTTCAATATCCCAATGGGAAATTTTATGGACCTATTGGCTAGCTGCAATGATATGATGGTTGGTTTAAGCTTTCCGATGTCCAATTTCTGACAGACAGATAATGGCAATAAGCTCACACTTGCCCCCAAATCGCATAATGCTCTCCCAA
>JANTNU010000003.1:26121789-26135218 GCA_024752395.1 Erythroxylum havanense
TTCATTCTAATATTATAATCATCTATAACACAAATCACATACAAAACACCCATTTAAGTTCATTTATTATCTCTAAATTTCACTCCAAGGTTCGGGGTCCAACATCCATGTTTGCCCTCTTTGTGAGAGAACATTGTCTGAATCATCAGGATATGGCTTGATGTATGAGAGGGTCTAGATTGATCTTCATTGGGCCTGGTGTAGATGGATTTCATAGTTCCATCTCATAAGGCCTTTAGAATAGGCAGAGTAGTGGTGTGAAAGGAATGCCTATGAAGAGCATGGAACACTCTTTGGTAGTTAGTGATCCATTTAGTCGGCATCAACTTTTTAAGCTCTGATAGTGGTAACTGCTTCGAGATTTGGATGATAGTAATATGATCATAAGCTCTATCTACTACTATGCAAGGCATCAAAAGTGGAGTTTGGGAAGTTAAGATCTATGGCACGATTCTGTAAACAATAGATCATCTGGTGATGAAGAGTAGTCATAATAGTTATAGGATCTTGCTCTGCTCTAATGATCTAGATTTGAGCTTGAAGTCGTTCAGACAAAGTGTAATCATCTAGCTTGATGTTGAAATTAGGATCGATGGTGAGGACAACACTTCTATTGTTGAGAGTTGTCAAAAGGGTGCCAATCAGTGTATTTTGGTACGTTGTATAGGTAGTATCCAAAAGAGATATCCTGGTTGTAGCAGATATTCCCTTTCTTCCATAAAAGGTGAGAACAAGACGTATCCTCCAACGTGTAGGTGTGCAAGGTTCTTCTCTCTCTAAAAAGAGATGAGTTCTTTTAGGATCTCAAGCTTCACGTATTATTCTTATGAGTTTGCTTGCAAACTACACTGTCTAAACGAGAGCTCTGGTGATTTCTTTTACTTTCGGACGATGTGTGAAGAGGATAGTACGTATATTCTTTATCTAAGAATAGTCATAAGAATATATATTGTAGGGGCAATATATACAAGGTGTTCTACACAATTAGACAAGGTATAAGGTTGAAGAAAGATGAACAGGGTCACTCAGTAACGGATTTATGTCTTATGATACCTCCCTACTCAATCTCATCAAGAATACTACCAATATCCAGCAGAAGGAGATATAGGCTCTGGAATAGTATAATCACCTGGACAGGGACCTAAAGAAGTACGTATTGGAGATAGGATTGTTCAATGATGCTAATTTAAATATATAAATAAAAATAATTATTTTTAATAATGAATATTTTATTAAGAATTAATTATTTGCTACATTATAATAATAAGTATAGTAGTTAATTAATTTTCAATATTATAAACTAATTTCTTATACTATTGACATCTTAATTATAATAATAAATTACCTAATTAATTTAATTTTTATCCATTTAATCTCTCTACTAGTTAGTGGTAAGGTTGTGTACTATTGGACCTCCCCAAACCCTACGTCTCAGTGGAATTTTTACTGGATGTTATTGTTGTCGTTGTTATCTATTAAATTATATTTAATAACAAAAAATTAATAATATTAGAGTAAGCAATGGCCTTCTCTTTATCTTTTATGATTGAGAATTATTAAACTTTCTAATGACAACTAGAATGAACATGTAATTCATAAAGAAAGAAGGAGGCTACACTAAACAAAAACAACAAAATGATAGAAGTGCAATTTAACATAAAGATGAAAACTTGATCATTAATTTGCCATAAGGTGGTCCACCATTTTGTTCCTATTTATCCCTCTCCCAATCTCTCCAAAACATAATGCAATATTAGAGTAATAAAAATCACATGGAAACATAAAGAGCAAAAGAACATCTCATTAAGTTTTTACTTATTTAATACTTATTAATAAATATAACTAAATTTAAAATATCTTCAAAAAATATAATTTCAAATAAAGTTTGATTTAATAGTTAAAATATAGTTAAAATAAATTTTAATTTACAAATAAAATTTATTTTAAAATTATTTATTTTAATAAAATACATTTATTTAATAGATTAAAATAAATTTCTTTGATTGAAAGTGATTTATCCTTAAGTTTTATTTAATATGTAATTATTATTAATGATAAAAATATAACTACATTAACTTTAATAACCAAACAAAATTTTGTTTTATTTGAAAGAAAACATAAACTGAAAATAAAAATAAAAATTAAAAATCACAATAGAAAAACAATAGTGGAACCAAATGACCATTGTTTTTTTTATTTTCTTATTGGTTTTCACATCAAAAAGTTGTCCCCCCATCCTTGAGCCTTTCAAATATACGTGTTGATGCAGGCCTTGTAAGCATGTTGTCTAGATGGTATGATTCCAATGCTCGACGTAGTTTTCATCTTCTAACAATTCGACTCCACGAATGTAACAATAACCTTTTCTATTGAATGAAGTAGTGGTTTAGGTTTTTATGTTGTTTTGCTATTACTTATGTTGCATATCTTTATCTTCTATCATTCAACTTAATATAGTTGTTAATATGAACAAAAAATGCACATAAAACAAACTAAACAGAAAGAATTAGTGATGCAAAAGCACTTAATAATTAACCTTAGAGAACCCATGAACAAGATTGAATCTTAAAAAAATCTAAATCATATTTAAAGAGAGCTGGACTATTAATTATAAAGAATTAAGACCAAGTTCATAAAGTAATTTAAATTCTACATTAAAGAATTCTTTGATAAGTTCAAAAGTTTAATTGAGAATAAGGAATAAAATCACTCACTTTTCTCAATATTGGAAGTCTCAAGAACTATTTAAAACACTAGATATATAATATATAATTAAGTTTTTTTTAATAATATAGAAGTGATAGAACATGATCATTTCTCAAACCATGTTTGAAACTAAAATTTTGAGACTAATGGAAACAAGCTTTGATCCACCAGTGTATATGATCATTTCTTTACAAATTGATTATCAAGGTATGTACTCATGTCTAGTGAGGGATAAGGGTTAACATATGCTCATATGTGCAGCTATGCCTAGGCAAAGATGGATCTTCTGCATCCGCATCTTCTCCAACATTAACTTGGATCATGTTCATTATTACTTGGCCTTCCATTGTGTCTAATAAGCTTCTTAAAATAGTTTTTGATGCACTTTTTGAAACTTGATCTATATATGTCTTGAATTAACTCATTCAAAGCCTTTTTGAACTTCTTATTTCTATCTCTTATAGTTGGTCATCTAGGCACACACAATGGATCTTTTGCTTGATTTACGCTTATAATAGTTAGTGACCTCCTCTTCCAAAGAGAAAAAGAAGCATAAGGTTAAATATAATGATGAAGTCACTACATATTGCTTATATCATTGCACCTTATCCTCCAACCACCTACCTATTAATTTGTGGTAGAACAAAGAATATCTATCCTTCCTTTCATTATGTTTTTTAGGAAGATGAGATGTTCTAACCTTAAAGAAATGTCAAGAATATCAACTCCATGTTAGACAAATTTAAGGTTGGCTTTGAGGTGGTCTAGCAAGTTGTCAACCATATCGATAGGTTAAGCCTACGAGATAATGATGTCAAATTTCTCCTCTCTTACTTTGAGAGATATCTAGCTTAAGTAAATTTTTTAACATATTTGTTTTCTCCATATAGACTTAAATATATCTAGGTTATACAATATTGTATAGGTTATATCATTTATCATAGGGTTTATGACAAGTTGCACATGGTAATTGAAGAGAATAATAAAGTAAAGAGTGCTTTCTTTCACTTCTGCTAGGACTATGAAATATTTAAGAAAAAAGGGAGATGATGGGGAAGGGATTTTATAATCATTGTGTGAGGTAGAGAAAGAGATTTTAAAGTTAAAATAGGAGAATATAGATTTGAAGAAAGATAATGCAAGTTTGTAAGAAAAAAGTTTAAAGAACCAAAAACTAAAATTTGAGGGTACTGAATTCAAAATCGATGTAATTGGGTGTTATTATAGGACCAAATTCTTTGAGAATTGGAATTGTGAGAATCTCATCAATGCCACCTTAATAGCTTTTAATTTTACAAGAAATGTCTCAAGAAGTATCCAAACATGTCCTTTGATGACTTATAAATCATTGATGCTCTAGCTTGAGCCTATATAGATTTAAAATTTTGATGAGTTTATGGAATGGATGAGCCTAAAATAATAAGTCCTATAAGCAATAACTCTTTAAGTGCGAATGAAACCTAAAATTTCCTTTTAACTTGTTTTCTAAATGACCTTTTCTTCATACTAGTTTGTAAGGGTGTATTTATAAGGATAGTTTATACTTTTAATTCCCTTCAAAATAATTTGAATGATTTGCTCTTATCGCATTTCTTCTTTTTATATTGCTTACTTGTTTCTTTTCCTTTTAGGATAATGACAATTTTTCCTCGTACTATACTCAATTTCTTAATCAAATCTCTCAACTATTTTTTTTAGTTAAGTCCTTTAATAGTATTGATTTTCCTTATCAAATACTTTTTGTTAATGGGATTTCCTAATTTAATCCCTCAACTATTTTTTTAGTTAAGTGCTCCAATTGTAGTGATTTTCCTAATCAAATACTTTTTGTTAATGGAAATACATAAGCAATATGCCACGTTAATATAATGCTAATATAGCAATCATATAGGAGAGATATTAGTATGCTACATTAGCACATGTGTCACATATAATAATATATGCCCCTACTTTTATATGGATGTCATGTCACCATAACGTGATGTGTCTTCTATATAAATATCACGTCAAAATTTTATGTTAATATATTAATAGTACATTTGACGTTAATATACAGATACTATAATTTATACTAAATCTCATATGTCTTTATTAAAAATCCTTTTACTTTAGCATGAAATACTTTGATTTGTAAATTATTAATAGTAAGAGGGTTTAATTGAAAAATCATCAAAATTGGTCTAGTTATATATTCTTATCATGTTATATGATTCCAAATATTAGAGGTGTCCTTAAAATAACTTTAATTATTGATCAATCATATAATAGAAAATTATTGCTATATTGGTACATGTAAATTGTTTATTAACTTATCATAAAACTATAAGAAATTTTATTACCTTAATATTATTCACCAAATAAACACTCGGCAATATCCAAAAATGAGTTTTTGAATTTTGTACATTGAAATTTCTAAAATTATTTTACAAGGATTTGAACTTTGTAATCTTTTTAAATTTTGTTTATACTATCACTTCCTTTTAAACTTATTTATAATTGCATAAAATAGTTTTAACAATTCTTCCTTTTAAACTTATTTATAATTGCATAAAATAGTTTTAATAATTCTTAGTCATTTAGAAACTTAACTTTTTATTATCACATATCATTTCTATTGCATCAATGTGATAATGGCTTGAACTCTTGTTAAGTATATATTAATGTAGTGAATTGGATGTGCATACTTTTTAGGCTATTTGAAAACTAAAGAATGAGTAGCCTAGTATAATGAATGATTACAACAGTTTCATAAATCAAAATCATAAAGCAATGAAAGTAATTATCAAAGAGAGTAGGAAAGCGAAAAAACTAATTTCTAGTGATTCAACTAAACAACCCTTAGTATATGTCCACTTCTAAGTTCTACTTAAAAATTCATTATTATCTTCTTCAATAGGTGAAGAGATGCCTTATATGTATGTGTGCTTCATTGGATAAAGAGGAATTTTACATGGTTTCTTTTTCTTTGAGTTAAAAGAAATATTTTACATGTCTTCTATGTCATAATTGAAAAAGGATCCTAAACAATTCAAATGCTCTCTCAATTGATATCTCACTTACTCAAATATAATTCAAGAATTCTTTTTTTGATCATGCAACTCAATAAGGATTTATATCATGATCTCACACACATAAATATAACAAAACTCTTTTATTTGCTTCTCAAGACTCCCTTTAATGCTGAAGATTCTCTCATAACTCCTATATAGTCTATTTATACCCAAAATCACTCAAAGAAGTTGTTATATCAGCTAGTTTCTAGGCACAATATGTTATTTAACATTATACCTTTGACTAACCAATGTCATGTCCCCCAATCAGATATTTGAACTCTCCTCCCCCATTTTATCTAAAGTGCATCCTATGTTTAACTAACCAAATGAATAATGCATTTAACTAGTTAATAACAAAACTGATATATAATTTTCAATCATTGAATAGGCTTACATACAGTACCAAACAATACCTATCATTGTTCTTTCAAAAATTTAAAACATAACTTATTTGATAAAATTTTGACTAAATGGTTTTCTTTAAATTAAACAAAATTCCTCTTGATTTTGAAAAAAATATTAATGCAGTAATCCCTATATGTAAAAGAAAATTAAAAAATTTAACTTCTAAATATTATGACCAAAATAATGTTACAAGAAAGATTATGATGATTGAATTATAAGTGAAGTGTTTAATTCTTCTCAACTTAATTCTCATTTTAATTTTCAACAAGATTACTTGAACTGTATATATGCTTGATATGATAATTTTATGAATAAATAAAATGAAACACACAGAACAATACTAGAGAAATTGCACAGGTAAATGCATCTGTCATTCCTCCAGTGTAGCTTAAAGACTATCTTTTTATTACCTAACCTAATAAAGGAGTGACTAACTAAAGGAAAATAAATAATTATTTATAAAATAACAAATTAGTAATGGTTAAGATTAAAAAAGATAATCAATAAACTTGATCAAATAAGGTTTTTCTTAATGATCAATTTAGATCTTTAAATTGGTAAGATTTCTTAAGTTGCAATTATATTCTCTCTCAAGCAATACAATCCCTATTCCTAAATTAAACTAACCAAAATTTCTTTCTAATAAAAATAACCTAAGAATGCATTAATTTGCTTACGAATTCTCATAATAGGTTTCACCTTAACCTAGAAAAATCATGTAGTTCTCTCTCGAGTTATCCCTTTAACCCTTATTATTCATATTGTGATCTAGACATAAATCGTCTCGCAATCTTAATAAATAAATCAAAAAATTGCATCTTTAACTTTCGAATAAATCTCTATAAGATTAGAAAAATTATTAAATCAAAGCATCAAATCAAAACATTAAATCATAGGGTCCATGTACCTGGATCTATATCCTAATTAGTTTGTGATAAAAAAACAAAAAACCACACAAAAATGATGAAAGAACAATGGAAAAAAATCCTCATGGTTCTTAAATCTTTTAAATTCTTATTGAATATGATGGATTATTTCTTTTGCAAATGCTATATTTCTCTTAATGTCCAACTCCTTAAGTTAGTTCCTTGGTAATTCTTTTACACCAAAACTGATTTGTCAAGAAGCTCTCTTGTGTTTTTAATTGCCTCTCTTTTAAACTTATGAAGCCCTAATTTTCTACCTAATTTGACTCAAACACGAGACTATATTGGGCTCTGAGTTGTTTTTACCTACCTTTCTAAATTTTTAAAGTAAAAATCACCACTAAGACAAGGATGAACATGGGTTTTTGTCACAACTGTGTTAACAAACTTCTTAGGAAAGTCAACAAAACTTACATATGCCTCATCCCAAAAATCCAAAACCTTACCAGTATGAAATTTTTTTGCCCTATATCTTGTTGCAACACCATTTAAAAACTCATTTCAAAGATAATTGCAAATAGATTGAAAAAATACATAGAGCCCCTTATCAACATTTCCCAATGCGCTTTTATTTAGGGAAGGAGCATTGGGGATAACATCTTGATCATTCAAGAGTTGATGGGGGAATACATTTTTAAGAAGGTCATCAAGAAATGCTACATTAAAATTGAATTTTTAAAGCCTTTGATACAATTAAATAGGAATTCATTATTAATAGTTCTCAAGCTTTTGGACTGCTAGAAATTTTCGTGGAGTGGATAGAAGAATGCATTTCATTAGCAAAGTTCAGCTTACTACTCAAAGGAAGTCCTACAAAATTCTTTAAGAACTTTAAAGTTATTAGGTAAGGGGACCCCCTTTCGCCTACCTATTCTCACTAGCCATTGAAATCGTCTCTAGAATGTTGGTAGCCCTCACTGTTAAGAATTTGAGGTTTAAATTTCATCACAAATGCGAAGTGTTGAAGCTAAATCATTTAATGTTCACGGATGATCTACTTTTAGTGTATGGAGTTGATGTGTATTCTCTAAATATAATGATGAGGATCCTTATGGAATTTAACAAGATGTTGAATATTAAATTTCTAAAAAGTTGTAAGTATGTTTCTTCAGATATGCAAAATGTGGAAGAGTTAACTTGACAATCAAAAATCCAAATCCACACTCCTCCATTAAGATATTTGGGAATTTTGATTACCACAAACAAACCAGAATATATGGACTGTCTGCTCCTAGTAGAAAAATACAAAAACTAGGATAAATTCCTAGAAAAATGGGTGGTTTTCTTTTGTTGGAAGATTGTAGCTGATATCCACAGTGTTGAGGAATGTTAGCATGCACTGTAGTGCTACCTAAGAAAGTTACAAAAGAGATTGAAAGGTATATTAATTAGTTTCTATGGGTTGGGAAAATTGGAAGCTCAAGGGGGCCAAGGTGAAATGGGATGAGTTATATCTTGCTAAGGCGGAGGGGGTTTAGGGATTACATCGTTTATGTCCATACAGAAAGTACTGCTCACAAAGAGGATATTCAACGATAAAGAGACCCTATGGTTAAAGTGGATTAATAAGTACTATATGAAGGAGAAAAGCTTCTGGCAATTAGATCAAACTAAGGAAAACTCGTGGAGTTTTAAGAAAATATTGGGTTTGAGACATCAAACATACCGGTCGATGAAGAAAATAATTAGAGATGGCAAATGACCGTGGCTTGGGTTGGATAATTGGAGTAGGTTGAATCATTTAATTAATAGGAATAATCTTAGACATATGATAATCAGTACAAGAAAACTCCCTTGATTTTGACTTAACATCAATATTTGATCTTTTTGACTTTGATTCTCTAGGTAGAGGTATGAAAAAAGGAGAAAGTCTAAGATAAAATCCACTATTGTCCATAATAAATTGCATTATTCCTTCCACTTTAGACCTCTAACCATATCTATCCTTACATGGAATGTAACGGGCATCAACTAACCATCCAAATAATTAGGAGTTAAAAATCTTCTTAGGCCTTATAAGCCATATTTTATCAGTCTTAGAAAGACTAGGGTGAAGAACCATAACTATAATAAAATTGATTAAAACATTTTTAGGAAATTGCTCATTGCCAATAAACTCATTCAAGCTTATAATAGGCATATCATGCTAGCTTGGAACCTTGAATCCTTTCACTATACTACTACCTATTCCTTAGACTAGTTCATTCACTTAGAAGTAGACAACCTTTCCTCCAAAACTTATTTGTTTATTATAATAGTCTATGTATCCACCAACTATTTTCTTAAAAAAATACCTTCAGGAATCCCTTATTCACCTAAGTTATAACACCAATAGCAAAACCTATCTTGTTTTGGGAGTTTTACACCATCCTCTACTTGACATAGTCTTCTAACTCTGATCTTTATCGATCCTTAGGAATGTTGCATCTTACTTCCACTCTTTATAGTTACAATGTAATTGATCTTAATTTCATTATCTTCTTCCTAACATAAAGCAACAAACAATCCAGTAGCCTTTCTATTATTAAAAAACTGACAGAGCCCTTATCAATCCTAAATGACTAGTCTTCTTCCTCCTAACTTAAGCTCACTTTAGTTTACCAAGAATCTCATATCATTTCCCTATAAAAGTTACTTTCGTTAATAGCCCTACCAAAAAGGAATTCTATTTTTAAATTTCTATACTTTATAACTGATCACCCTATTTCTCCTAGAAGTCAAAAAGCCTATAATTCTCTAACTACTAGCACTCTAATGTACACTATGATTATAAAGACTAAACTTTCTAAACAAGAATAGAATTAGCAAGGAATTAATTGGGAATATAAACATCTAGTTAATTTTCTAAAACCTAATTGGCTTCTATTTAAATTAATCTTCTTGTTAATCCTTCAAACCAAGCCTTAAAATATGAAGAAAATCTTAAAAACAATCCTACTTTAGACCTCTCTCTAATTTAGAATTGTTCTATAAACATTCCTCTAGGATAAACTAGCTAAGAGGAAGGGAAAACAATATCAAATTCTTATTAAATTTTATCTTGATAGAAACAAAGTAGACCATAATTATGTTAGAAATAAGCAAATATGTGTTATAAGGAAGCAGTTAAATACCTTCAAGTTTACAATGTTAATTCAAATTTAGTGAGTTGTTGATATTTTATTATCTCAGGCTCATTAACCTTATGAAAATTCATCAAATGGTTGATATTCATATAACCTACTTATTAGACACCTCGATCCTAGCTTTAGAGATATTACATACAATTAGAGGAGAGGATGGAGATAGTGAAGGTGAAGAGGGAAGTTGTGGTGTTAGGTGGATTACTTTGACGATGAACATATGGATCAAGAAGTTAGTGAAGGAGTTGATCAAGACCTAGATGATGAAGATGACAAGGACCACGATTATAGGTTTATACAAGTTAATATTCCTAATGATCACTAACTAGTTAAAATTGATTCAACTAATTATGTATTTTTATTAGTGATGATGAATACCCAAGTGAAGAAAAGCCTGGTGAACCATAACAAAGACCAAGTACAAGTATTAGGCATAATTCAATGGATATGGTACCACATTGGAGATTATTGATAGAGTTTGGAACAATAGAAAAATTAAAGATTCTATTGTGGATTATACAATACGAACATGGTAAAATCTTAGGTTCAAGAAGAGTGGAAGCAATTAAATTAGAGTTGAGTGTAGTTAGGGGTGTCTGTAAGAGCTATATGTTGGTTGTGACAAGAACAAATGGTGTTTCAAAGTGAAGACATATAATCCTGATCATAGTTATTCCACTACCAACAAACCTAAAGTGGTTTTAGCTAAGTTTCTTATGATACATTTTAGGGAAAGAATTCTTAAGAAGCCTAATATCTTAATAACAAAAATGGTTAAAGATTGTGGAGAAAAACTCAATATAAACTCAAATATGTGTAATGCACTAAAAAAGAGATTAAGAAAAGAGAGGACAACTAATTTTGTGAATGAATAGGCCAAGCTATGAGGATATATACATAAGTTGATGATTTGTAATCCTGGTTCAAGAGTGGAGTTACAACTAGCAAGAAATAAAGATATGTCTCTATTTAAGGTACATAAAATTACATTTTGCATATAATCAAACAATTGTAAGCTTATACATTTTTAGTCACACTTTTTTTTAATCTCTTTTATAGTTCAAAAGATTATAAATTTTCATTGATGCCATAAAAAAAGAATGGAGGCATTTAAGGCTAATTTTTAGTATTGGGAAGGATGGTGCTGGAGGGATGTATCCATTTCCTTGGTTTATTATGGAGTTAGAGAACACTAATGTATAGACATGGTTTGTTAATCTTTTGGCTTGCTACTTAGAATTAGATAGTGATGAAGGATTTATTTAGAGTTAGATAGTGATGAAGGATTATCTTATTCTTAATATATTTCTAATTAATTAGAATACAATTTCTTTTATATTAGCTATTTTATTATTTTAAGGATTAGTAAGAGTTGGAGCAAAGACATTGCCAAATGTCATTCAATGAATGTGTGCTAGAAACATACTATAATTGTCATGAGAACTAGAAGGGAAAGGGTTTGCCAGAGTAATTTTGGGATTATGCATAGTCATCATATATAGAAGATTTAAATGACTAATTAAAAAGATTGGATAAAATAAAACTTGGATGTGCTTTAATATTGTTTGAATATCCTAAGAAGAGCTATTAGTATTTTGAATAGATACCTAATTTTTGATAATAATATGAGCAAAATCTTTAATAGGTGGATCTTATTAGCAAGAGATAAACAAATTATTAGCATGTTTTAAAAAAATTAAAATCATGATAATGAAGAGGCATGTAGATATGAGATTTTTTTTTGTATATGCTTGGAAGTCAGATGTTGCACCGACCATTATGAAGAAATTGCAGAAGAACAACAAAGATACAACGTAATAGAGAATAGTATAAAATGAAGATAAGGCATATGAAGTGTTAAAGGGTGATGACAAACATATTGTAAGGATTAGTAAACACCAATATTGTAATTGTAGGGCATATGATCTATATGAATACCCTTGTAAACATGTTATGAGTGCTACTCACCATTCCAATCAAAAGGTGGAGGCATTTATAATTGACTGCTACAAGAAGGCCTAATTCCTTGTATTGTATGACCATATGTTGCAACCTATTAGAAGTGTAAATACCCACTACCAAAAGCAAAAGTGAGATTAGACTAACGTAATGGGATATTTAACAAGATCATAGAGCATGATAACAAGAGTGGTTGGTTTCTTAAGAGATCACATATTTGTAACTAAAAAGACACTGTTGAAAAGTTTGGATTGTGGAAGGTGAGATACAAAGATGATGGAAAAATAGTATGGATCTGGAGGCATATGATCACTAGAGTAAATGAATCCTAAAAAATTCTCCTTTGACATTTTTGTGAAACCACTGAGGGGAATTATCTATATTTTCCTATATTGGGATAGAATTGGTATAAGGATTATCATCCCTTTTTATGTGTTATAATAAGTTCTTGTCTTATGAAGCAACAACTTATTTTTAGTAATTTGAAATAAGTAAAAGCACTCTAATTCATGCTCAAACCATATTAGTGCTTAGGTATAGTTAATTAAGTTAAACGAAATTGATAGACATAGATATTCTATACATCAAGATCCTGAATGTAACATCCTACCCCCGATTGGAAGGGTAGAATAGTAATTTGGAAAGGACTGAGAGTATTTTGTAACGTATCCATGCATATTCTTACATGTGAATCGTGAAAGTTGCACATGAAAATGACTGTACATGCATTCATGACATTTCCCAGTAGTTGTGCCTAAATGGGATTTTATTTTGGAAAATGTGGTTTATGGGCTTGAAAAACTTAATTGGAGTGGATTGTTATGTGTTTTATATTTTTGAGAAAATTTAAGAATTTTTTTGGAATTTTCTGGAAAAAAATTTTGGACTGAAAAAATTGCCACACGGTGGACTGATTGGTTTCCGGAACTGGAAATTTCTGCCCAATGACACTGAAATACTAGATAAATAAATTGGAGGAATTAATTAGAGCCATTGGAAGATTAAGGGTTTCTTATCCCATGATATAAATTACTTTTGTCTTTTCCTCATTTGTTTTTTCCTCATTAACATGACAAGTGTTAAACTCATGAATGGTCTTGTCTTATTTCATTCACCCACGACTCTTTCAACCCCATTTGCAACAATTGAAAGTCTTCCTTGTTTTTGTTTAGTTTTCCTCCTCCGAAACCTTCTCCTCTTGGCTTCTTCGTTGTTGTCTTCATTTCATTTAGTTTAAGTGCTACTCTTCTCTACCATG
>JANTNU010000003.1:26140740-26153749 GCA_024752395.1 Erythroxylum havanense
TGATTGATTTGAAAAATCATTATTGATTCAATACATGAGCTTTTGATGAATTGCAAAATACATTTGTGTTATGCCTCAAAAGATTCCATGACATTTTGTATATTCGAAAAAGATAATTCGATAAATGATATTGAAGCATGAAATTTGATTGTGTTTGGGCGAGAGAGAACCTATTTTAATTAGTCACGTGCACGTCAACGTATAAATTTATAGCCTTCTCCTCGCTGCCCGCTTGAGGCCACGAGATCCTGAGAAATCGGATTCGTCGTATTTATGGTAAAAACCGTCGTGTTTATGGAACTCTCGAGCCATTTGTTGTGCATTGCATATGTGATTTGCCATTGCATCTATGAATTGTCAAGTTGATGCATTCATGTCTTGTAACCTATGGGTTTATGGCTGAAAGCCTAAAAGTCATACGTTTTGTAAATTTTGATTTTGACTACTACGAGAAAAGAACTTTTGAAAATGTGCTTTATGGGTTTCAAACAAAGTTTCTGCAAGAAAAGAAAAGAAAAGTGTTTTTAAAGGTTTTGCTTATTTATTTGTTATAAACTGTTACCTACGAGCTATAAGCTCACCCCCCTTTCATCCCCATCTCCAGGTAATTGAGCGGGAGATCGGATGAAAGACGATCAAGGAATCAGTCCGACTTTTGCATATTTTTGTAATATGTATAATTTTGATTTTTGTGTTGATATGTATGTGGCTTAAGATAAATTTGGATAAGTGTATTTGCGTATAAAATTGTGTGTGATGTATGTGATCTTGGGAATTGTGTAATTTACGAATGATTGGGTTGTGTTTAGATTATATTATGACATTGTATCTTATATGAGAATGAATGTGATTTGGATTTCGGACGGGGTGTCCGATGATACTGGTTATTGTGTGAGAATATAGAAGTGTATTTTTAAACACTTTGCAGGTTTGGGTTAGTTAGAATGCAGTCGTTATGCTGCCAAAATTTTTGGTAAAATGAGTATAAAAAAGAGAATTGGGATTCAGATGAGTGTATAAGAAAATGATTATGAATTGAGAAATTGATCAAGAAAGATGAAAGAAATGAAAAAGAAAGGAATCAGAAAAGAAAGAAAAGAAAAAGAAAAATTTATACCGGATTTTTCAGATTGGATATTCTAGGTTTCCAATGCGACGTTTTTTTTTCCTAAGAGTATATTATCGGATGTCGGTACTTGTGTTTCAGTTCGAATGCTTCGTTTGTTGTTATTCGATTCGTATTTGATCCGCTTCGCTATTTTGCTTTCGATTCGCTTCCGATTTGTGATTCAATTTCGTTTTTGCTCTTAGCTTTCGCATTTTTCTATTCGTGTCGCCTTCGGATTTAAATTATCCGATGTGCATTTGCTTTGTTTTTGACCTCTTTCGTCCCGTCTTCTGGTTGGGATCCGGTTTCCGGATCGGGTCCCAACAATTAAAGAGTGATTTTCAGTTGTGAATGGACCCCGAAGTTAACACACTATAAATAGATACCAATTTGCATATGTAGGGAGTGCAAGTGTGGCATTACAGCTCAATTAGAGGAGCGCAAAGAGGAAGAGAAGGTGCACCAATTTTTGATGGGTCTTGATGTTTTATTATATGGAACGATGCACTTAAATTTTCTTGCTACTTATCCACTACCTTCTTTGAATTAGGTGTATGCCACTTTGATACAAGAAGAACGGATGAAGATGATTACTAGAAACAAAGAAGAATGAGGGGAATTTATGGGTCTAAGCTAGTGGAAGACTTAAAGGATGCAGTGATATACGGGACAAAATAGTTGTATGTTCCAACTGCAATTGGCTAAGGCATGATGCCACGACATATTTTCAATTAGTCAGGTGCCCAGAATGGGGGGAGATAAGCCATGAAATGAGGCAAATTAAACTCTTAGGGAAGAGGACAACAACAGAGATGAGGAAATAATTCTGGACGTGGAAAAGGAATGCATCCATGTGCCAATGCTACTCAGACTTCCACTGAAAGAGCCACTACACTAGTGACAGATGCGGATAGAGTAGGGCTACTAAATTTGAGCAATGATAAGTGGAAAACATTGGTGGAACTTCTCAACAATCACAAAGGAAACACCAATGAAAGAATGACAGGTAAAGAAACAACATGGATAATTGACATAGGAGCTTCCAATCGCATGACTGGAAACTTGAACATTCTGCATGAATTGAAAAAGATTCAAGGATGCCTTGTGGGGTTACTAGATGGACAGTAAGCCACTGCTACAAAAGAAGGCATAGTGACTCTCCAAGGAGGCCTACAACTCAACAACGTGTTATATATGCTTAAATTGAATTGTAGCTTGATCTATGTATCCTAGTTGACGAATGAGATAAATTGTTTCATTCAGTTCACTAACTCTTTATGTATCGTGCAGGACCGCAATTCGAAGATGCTAATTAGTGTGGATGAACAACGTAATGGACTTTATTATTTCAAGGGGATTTACTATGAGAAGGCTTTTAAAGTTGATGGAACACCGTTGTTCAACCTATGACACAAGCGCTGGGGCATCCCTCTTTAAAGACCACACAACTGGTTTCCCATATTAGCAACAACAGTGAGTTTGAAAATAAAGCATGTGGTGTGTCTAAGGGCAAAGCAAACTAGGAACAACTTTCCTTTGAGCAATCATAAAGCTTATAGTACATTTGAATTAGTTCATTATGATTTGTGGGGACCTTACCGTACTCCATCTTGTTGTGCTGCTATTATTTTTTAATAATAGTAGATGATTTTTTCTCGTGCTCTCTGAGTCTATCTGTTGGTTGACAAAAAGGAAGTTTCACATGTTTTGTTGAATTTCATTTTCTTAGTAGAATGATAGTATGAGAAACAAGTTAAGATAATTTGAAGTGATAATAGTTAAGATAATTTGAAGTGATAATGGAACTGAATTTATTTGCTTGACCAACCAATTTCTTAAATGTGGCATTATATTTCAGACATCTTGCATAGGGACACCTAAATAGAATGGTCAAGTTGAATGAAAACATCGACATATACTTGACGTGGCGTGAGCTCAAAGGTTCCAAGGTAACCTTCCTCTTTTTTTTGGATGAATGCATTCTAACTACTGGATATCTGATCAACAGTACACCTACACCCATATTGAAAGGAAATTCTCCTTATGAAATGATTCATGGAGCACCACCTTCATATGAGCACCTTAGAGTATTCGGTTGTTTGTGTTATGCACATAATCAAGGGAAAAACGACAATAAGTTTGCTAATCGTAGTCAACAGTGAATCTTTGTGGGGTATCCTCTCGAGAAGAAGGGATGGAAGTTGTTTGTTTTGGAAACTCACACTTACTTTGTGTCCAAACATGTTCATTTTTGTGAAACTGAGTTTCCTTTTGTTTGTACTACTATGCCGTCTGATAGTGCAGCTTCCCTAACTCTGCCATAAGTTGAAACTTCTATCAATACTGACAATGTTCTCGATAAGCATCCTAACAACTTTAAACTCTCAGGTGAGGCCATGATCATTGACGTAAGGGGGGCACTGACATGCCAAATATACCAGCAGCTACCAATCCAGCTATTACTACTATGCTAACCTTAGAGGCCTGTGCCACTGATGTCATGAACTCCGCCAGTCCAGAATGACTTAGATGAGGTCAGTGCACCACACTCCCTTTTGTGAAGCTTTGCGACTATGTGACGTACACTATCCAAGCCATTAGCCCATCTACTCTTTCATCCTCTCCACGACATCCTTCAGACAGGACTTATCCTATAACACATTATGTAAGTTGTGATATTTTCTCTTTGAAGCATCGCAGGTTCCTTGTTGTTGTGATTGTTGAACAAGAGCCTTCCACATTTTTGGAAGCAGTGAAAGATACTAGATGGCAGTCCTGCTATAAATAATGAGATTCATGCTCTTGAAGAAAATCATACATGGGTTGTGTTCCCTTTGCCACCAGATAAAAAGGCCTTGGGGTATAAATGGGTCTACAACAAATATTGACAGCATAGAACAGTTTAAAGCTCGCCTTGTCATCCTTGGAAATCATCAAGTTGAAGGTATTGATTACACGAAGATGTTTGCTCCCATTGCAAAGATGGTTACGGTTCACATTGTCCTTGCTGTTGCTGCCACCAAAGGTTGAGAACTTCACCAAATGGATGTCCATAATGCCTTTCTTCATGGCAACCTATACAAAGAGGTTTTCATGAAATTACCCTTTGGTTTTCACATTTCCCATCTAGGTATGGTGTGTAAACTTCGCAAGTCCTTATATGGCCTGAAGCAAGCCCCGCGTTGCTAGTTCGCCAAGCTTTTGTCTGCCCTCAGGAGTTATAGGTTCCAGCAATCCTACTCAGATTATTCGTTATTCACATTAATTGTTAATAGGATACAACTCGTGGTTTTAGTTTATATTGAAGATCTTATTGTATGTGGGAATAATTCAGTTGCTATGTAGAAGTTCAAAACTTATATGAGCTAGTGTTTTCATATGAAAGACTTGGGCAAACTGAAATATTTCTTAGGTGTGGAGGTGACTAGATCACTTGTTGGCATTTTTCTGTTATGAAATAAAATGAAGAACTGAAGAGAGAGGGAGAGGAGGAGAAAGAGAAGAGTCCAGAAGAAGAATAGAGAGTCGTAGAGAAAGAGACAGAGAGAGGGAGAGAGACACATACACACAAACATTGCCTAATTCATATCTGAGAGAAACCGTTGCAAGTATATTTACACTAATTACAGCTGTATAACAGCTATCGATCATATTTTTCCGTAACATTTCCTTCTTTAGAAAACCTTGACCTCAAGGTTATGGAGGTTTACATAATGGACAAAAAATAAACAACCATGTGAACTTCTTTTCATCAACTTGACCACTAAGGAAAAGTATCTGCCCTCCCGTAGTAGATTTCTTAGCATCAACATGGCCAATAAACACCACATTCAGATGTCGCTTCTGTTGATTTTTCATCTCCTCTAAAGTTCCAACCACCTGTGGAGCAGATACTTCTGTAGCTTTCTCCACTTTTAAATCAACATGCCGTTGCTGATAGTTCAAAGCAGTATTGTCTTTTGGATCTTTCTCCGTTTTATCCCACTTGTCTACTTCTTCGGTCCTAGAATTTCCTTCTGGTTTGGACAACCCGTCAACAACTTCTGATGAATCAAGCTGCGACGAGCTAATCTCCTCTTCAATATCTTTATATGGTTCAGAGAGCCGACCGGCTTTACTCATCTCATCTTCCGTCACCATCTCTGAACTACTCTGGGACGTCGAGTCTGTTGAACCGGCATCTCCTCCAATTTTCTAGAACGATTGTATAATCATACTTCTGAACTCTGTCATTTTCCTTTCCACCTTGTCTATTCTGGTATTCATTTCTCAAAACATTCTTTCCATGGAAGTTCTTAAGCTTTCCTCCATCCTTTTAAGGTCTGCGCTCCTGGAGTTATCTACCATGGTTGGTGTTTACAGAATCGTATACTCTGATACCAAATGTTATGAAATAAAATGAATAACTGAAGAGAGAGGGAGAGGAGGAGAAAGAGAAGAGTCCAGAAGAAGAATAGTCGTAGAGAAAGAGAGAGAGAGAGAGAGGGAGAGAGACACATACACACAAACATTGCCTAATTCATATCTGAGAGAAACCGTTACAAGTATATTTATACTAATTACAGTTATATAATAGCTATCGATCATATTTTTTGGTAACATTTTCTCTGTCAAAGGAAGTATGCCTTAGATATCATCAGTGAAGTTGATCTTCTTGGGGCCAAACCTATGGCCACCTGATTAGAACAAAATCATCAACTTAGCCTTGCTAAAAGGCAATACCTTGATCATCTCGATCGATATAGATAACTTGTGGGTCGCTTCAATTATCTTAGTTTTACATGCCCTGAGCTGTCCTACTATGTTCATGTCCTCTCTCAATTCATGCAACATCCACGGGTTGAGCATTGGGCAACTGCTTTGCGGGTAGTTCGTTACCTTAACTGCATAGAAGGTGCAATGCTGACTTGGCCACCTGTCCCTTTACTCGTCGATCTCTTACTGGGTAGATTATTCTCTTAGGTCACTCTCCTATTTCATGGAAGAATAAGAAGCAACATACAGTATATCGCTCATCTGCTGAAGCTGAGTATCGTTCCATGGCTACGACCACTTGTCAACCTAAATGGATACAGGGTATTCTTTTCAATCTCGGCATCTCACACTTTAAGCCCATACGTCTCTACTGCGATAGCCAAACTACCTTACACATTGCCAAGAACCCGGTCTTCCATGGATGCACGAAGTATATTGAAGTGGATTGTCATTTTATTCGCGATGAAATTCTTCATAGGCACCAACCTTCCTATATTCCTTCTTGTGTACAACTTGCTAACATCTTTACCAAATGTTTGGGTCGTGCACAATTCCACTCCCCGGTAGGCAAGTTGGGCATTTAGAATCTCCGCGGTCTAACTTGAGAGAGGGTAATGCAGATATTGATGATCTTATCTTATCAACTAATATCCATGTATATCACTTTGTATTTTTGACTTAGCTAACTTAGGAGATAACGGTAGACATTGTAGGAGATAACGATGGTATAATCTGTACATACGTGCAACCTTTATCTTATGAAATGACACGAAATTTTGCTCGCTCAAAGATTATTAGATAGAATAGAGAATTTAGAACTTGGGTCATGAGCATAAAACATTTTGAGGTTGCTTTGAACGGTCATGTGTTAGAGCGACTTTGGCCAAAACTTTGAAGTAAGACGGTGTATGTGTATTGACTTGGGAAGAATTAATATAATTAGTTTCATAAAAATAAAAATAATATAGGAACGAGAGCAGAAATTGATAATAAAGAAAAAGAAAAGATAAAAGGAAGTATGAAAAAGGAGGTGCGAAGAGAGAACACTGAATTCAGATACAAATCTTTCACAATTACGTTCTCTGCCTTTATTTTGTACCAATAACAATAGTAATAATTTTACACATTAATTCCAACATAGTCTTGGGATGTCCAAGTTTTAGAGCCTGAAATGGGAGAGTGCAGGAGTGCCATCCAGTCCTCTGGAGTTGTAATAGGTGACGAAGTCCAGGACTGTAGTTTCTCGGTACAGAGGAGGTCTGGAATCTGACAGTAACTCCTTTATTGGGCCATAGAGTCTGTTGAATGGTTGAAAATGTGTGGTGAAAAAGCAGGCAACTGATATTCTTGGTCCCGTTTTGTTCGCCAACACTCTGTGCTTGGAACTCTTGAATTTGTCATTAGATATAAGCTGTTCCAAATTATATCAGCGATGAAAACATTTTAGAACATAACTCTTGCTTATAACCAAAACTCGATACTCTTATTTTAGCATTTCAGTTCAGTTGCCCTGCTGAAAATCCTTGTTGCTAACAAACACGTAGATAATATAAATAAAACGATGTGTTATTGATGTATTTTACCTGAAGCAGGTCACCAAGATTAACTACCAGAGCTCCTGTTAATGGAGGAACATCCACCCATTTTTCTTGGTAATGAACTTGTAGGCCACCAATGTGATCCTGTAGGAGGATAGTGAAGAAATCAGGATCAGAATGTGGTGTTATTCCCAGTGTTCTGTCAGGCTCAGGGCATGCTGGAAAGTAATGACACACGAGGGAGTGACCTTTTGCACATTCCATTTCAATCAGATGACCTGACCTGAGCCCCAGAGCTTCTGCAAGCAGCTCTAGAATGGTAAGTCCCAACCTCTTTACTTGTGCTGAATATTCAGTTATGATTTCCCTGTAGCAAGCAAACTATCAGAGACTGTAGCAAAAAGGTATGGTAGTTGGAGAAATATTCTGTTCTATACTATGAGATTATGGCTTTGTCAATCAATAAACTGATGGTCTTCATTGGCACATGGGGTTGGTTGGCAAGCTAAATATCATTTTCAAGCGCAGCAAACAGATCGATCGAGTTAATACAAGAATGATTAGTATAGTTCTATTCACAATAATACTCTAGTGCCCATTGAACTCGTAACTTCTTCCAAATTAACTATCTTGCAGTTATAGATAGTTATCATAACTACAAACTGCAAATCATTTTAGCCATCTACTTACAACTCAAAGATGTATATTTTTTATTGAAAACTACAGACAAATTTCATTAAGTTTTGAACCTGAATTATTAGAATGAAAGAGAGTAACCTGCAAACTGGCGGCAGTTCTCGAGGATCAGGAGCAACAGGAGACATGACACAGAACAAAGTGTCCCTCCAATTAGCAGCTTTTCTCTGATAAAGGTCAAAGTTGCTGTTAAACTTCACATTCTTCGTGTTGTCACGCGAGTAATACTCCACTTTCACCTCTTTTGGCTGTTCATGAAATCCACGAACCCCTTCAATCATCTCAGCCAAAACATCATTTGATATCCCATGGTTCACAAGTTGGAAGAAACCCCAGGTCTCTGAAGCCTGTCGAATTTCTTCTACAATCTTTTTACGTTGACCAAGACTATGTTGATGCAGTTTCTTGAGGTCTATAACTGGAACGTGTAGACCGCTCACATCAGAAGAGCGTGATCTTTCATCAGAAGATGGAACGTCTGTGACAAAGATGGGTGGAATCTTTTGGATCCCAGCATCAACCAACCCTTTAACTCCCGCTCTTGATTCATCGAAAGCCCTCAGTTCTTTTTCTCTGTCATAGTTTAATTGATCATTTTGTGCTGGATTCAGTGGAAGATGTACTGTATTCAACATTTTCTTTTCCTGTTTCTTTATTCTTGAGCTAAAGCGGCCCCTGGAGAACCAACTCGTACAGAGGAAGAGGATAAGAACGTGCACGATAAGCCTCCAACAGTATCAATTTTATATGTGAAGTAAAGTTCCACGTCGGGAAAACTAAGCCAAGCCGTGAACAGATTAGGCTTAGTGGCTCAATGATGTGGGGAATAATGGTGTTCTCTTTCTTTTTTTAATTACAAAAGAAAAATGCGAAGCCTAAACAGTGGGTCTTGAGATTAAGACCACATATTCTCGGAAAGGATTGCAAGACATTCCGAAGGGGGATGGATGAAGTAAGTAACTCCGAGGCCGTACAGTTTCGCATGAGACGCTAATCAATCAGCACACTGACTTCCTTTACGAAATACATGACAAACTCAAACCATCCAAGGTTTCATTAGTAGGGCGTGAATAGCCTGCACCAAGGAAATGTTCGTGGGCATTTACTAGCCGGACGGGGAGAGAATGTTGATAACAACCAAGAAGTAGACTTCAAGTTCCACTCACCAGTAGCCTATTTCTCAAGCTAGAGTTAATCCCGAATATATACCCCATAATTCACCTTCCAAAGTGAGTAAAGGCCAATATTGTGAACAAAACCTCTAGCTTATCATTGGTGAGTGCATAGTATAATGCTGCCAAAATTTTCTACATTACAATCTCTCACTCATAAATTTACTGCGACTGAAAGACGCGGTGTAAATATAAAAGTCTCAAGTTAATAAATAAAAGGATGATTATTATGAATTCTAAGAATAAATTAACATAAAATAATTTGACTTCTTTTAAGTAGTTAGAAAAATGCTAATTGGGTACAGACATGTCTTTAGGCTACAACTTGTCAAAGACACGACCTAGGGTAAAGGCGTGTAACATGGCACGAGACATGGGCGTGTGCCAAGCTGTGTTCACTAATATAATCTAAAATATACATGATTTTGAGCTTTCCCTCGACCTTTTTCTTGATTTTTTCATCTATATTCTTTTTTAAGTTCCTCATTAAGCTTATAGTTTCCTTTCTTTGTATTCCTAATTACAAAAATATTATAATAAAAACAAAAAATAGACCAAACACAAACAAATAAAATAAAATATAAATTGATTCACAACTTAGAGTAGGCCAAATTAAATAACAAATAACAACCTAAATTATTGTTCGTTATTGCTTAAAATAAATTTTAATGAACTTAAAACAAAATTAAATAATGGTTGATTGTCTTATAACATATACTTCTATACTAGTCTTTTAGCTGAATTCTCAAACTTGGTTAGTTGTTAAAGTAATGTAGTTGTTCCCTTCTTCACCCTTATAAAAATGCCTTAAAAAGGAGCACCATCTGTTTTCTTGGTCATGTTCTTAGTTGTTGCCTTTATCCTTATAAGTCACCATGTCCCTTCAGCTTATATATTGATGACCCTGAAAAATATTGGAACAATTATTTTATCCCCAATATTTAATAAGGAGCATCTCACCATTATAGAATACAAGTTCTTCTTTTCTAACTCTAAGTATTAATTCACCTTTCTTAATGTGAATTATTGCACCCAATATGACTAGGAATTAAGGATCTACGTACCTAAGATTAGTGACTTCTTCTTCCATATTAATATCCAAATTTAAAAATTTGTTAGGAATAGGAATCTATCAATTCAAATCACTACATTTTCCTTAACACCTCTATGACTTTTTATAAAATTATCAGTAAGATACATCACTCCCCTAGTGGATTTCGATTCACTTAATCTCAATCTTTTTAATATAACATAGGGAATTAAATTAATGCTTGCTCTTATGTCCTCTAATGCCTTATTAATGTAAATACCACTAATTGTGCAAGAGATATTAAAACTTCCTGACTCAACTAGTCTTTGCTAGTATGATATATGGGAGGACTTCTATGGTGCCTTTAATTGGTTTTGACTCAACACAGTCTTCCTTATGGTCCTCCTCTTCTGGATCTTCTTCTTTAAGATCTTCTTTTCCTCTTGAGTACTAGTTTTTCCTTCTTAATCACCTAAAGCAATCTAGTAGGGTAAGAGACTCTTGGTTTATACTCCTTCAATGGTCTCTTTACCTTGATCTTTTCTTCTTTCTTTTTATCGGTCAACTCTTTACCCATTAAAACAACTTCCTTTATATGCTCTTTAGGGTTAGGTATGATGTCACTATATAAGGTGCCTTGTAATTTCTCTGTAATTGCTTTAGTTAGTTGACCTATATGAATTTAGAGATTCCTCCTTAAAACTTCAACTTCCACACAACCCTTAGCATACACTATCCTTCCTAGATTTAATATATGTTCATCAAGAGACAATGGTTTTCCCATGGTTCTATTTAGGTAAATAAAGCATATAGGTGACCAATATTCAAGTAGGGTGTTATAAAGATAGAACCATATATATATATATATATATTATTTAGTCCTTTTTTTAATCTAAAACCATAAAAGGTTTTAATCAAATTTTGGGAAGACATTTTTTGCCAATTAGGCACTACACTTTCCTATAGCACTACTTATAACCCTCAAATGGACGACCAATCCGAAGTATTAAAAATACACTTGGAAACTTGCTTGAGATATTTTACCTCCAACGAACCACAACAATGGTCGCAGTTTTTATCGATAGTAGAGCTTTGGTATAATACTACTTTCCATTCAGCAATAGACATATCCCCATTTCAAGCACTTTATGGCCATCCTCCTCCATGTCTACCATATATCAAACTAACAATGACTAAGATTTCAAACCTTCAAGACCTTTTAGTACAAAAGAAATACACAGTACCCACATGCAAAGCTAATCTAGAGAGAGTAAAGCATCAAATGAAACAAATTACAGATCTTCACTGCAAAGAAAAAGTTTTTTCGATAGGGAAATGGGTATACCTAAAATTGACACCTTACAGAGAAATATCCCTTCAACGTTGCTCTTTCCAAAGCTAACAAAACGTTATTTCGATCCTTTTAATTTTACAAAAAGTTGGGGTGGTGGCATACGGATTGGAACTTCCGTTGGTGACCAAAATACCCCCAGTTTTCCATGTTTCTCTCCTGAAGAAATATAGCGGATTTTCGACAACCCAATTATATCCATTGCCTCTAGTAGCTGTTGATAGCCAACCTCTCCAATAAGCAAAAACTATTATGGGAACAAAAAGGGTCATAGTCAAGGGAGAACCACATACCCAAATACTCATCCAATGGAATTCTTAATTAGAGAAATAAGCAACATCAGAATCCCTAATTTCATTTAAAGAGGCTTTCCCAAATTTTGACCTTGGGGACAAAATTTGTTTTAAATTGCATTTACGGGAGAAAGGAACTTTAGTTTACCAATAATAGATTATGAAATGTTCAATATGCAATTCATATATAATTTATTTTTCAGATAAAAAATGAGAACTCCCATGAAACCAGCAAACATGTCACATTCCCCTTTAAGGGCATCCACTCAATTTTGTATGGGCGATCTACGATAGAACCTCATTTACCTATTGATTCAATTCAATTCCAGTTCATTGTAACTTCTAATTGGACCATTCAACAATTTGTCCTTTTCCAACCTTTCGTCTTATGAGCTTTACAAAGTCTCATATCCTCAAAGGAAAGCAAACATGATGATCAATTCTTAGTACCATCTTTGGCATACAATTGGACAACCATGTAAATACTAATTATAAGTTCCTATTTTCTACCTTGCAACCTGAAAAGATCAAGTGCAGGGATATCATCATCAATTCCTTTGGAGTTGTAATGGGCAACATAGTCTCTCACCAGAACTTCTCTGTACAGTGGAGGATTTTCATCCGAAAGCAACTCCTTTAGCGGGCAGTAAAGCCTGTCCAACTGGGAAAAACGTGTTGAGAAGAAGCAAGCTAGTGATATTCTGGGGCCAATGCTCTTAGCTAGCACCCTATGTTCAGCACTCTTGAACTTATTGTTAGATATAAGCTGTCCCCACTCCCAACGAAACCCAAAAGACAAACCAAACATAAGCCATAGATATTATGATAAGAATTCCTAAGGATTAGATCGATGTGATGGACATACCTGAAGTAAGTCACCCAGGTTAACAACAAAAGCTCCTGGAATTGGAGGGACATCAACCCATTGATTCTCGTAACGAACTTGAAGACCGTGTTGGTTTATGCCCTTGCAGCCAATTTTGGTTGTATTTTAATTGTATAAAATTGTTTTATTCAATAAAAGGCATTCTTTATCTTTGTGCATTTTAATTATTTAATTACTAAT
>JANTNU010000003.1:26195596-26205620 GCA_024752395.1 Erythroxylum havanense
CCAATAGATACTCCTTTAAGTTTAAGGGTAGGAACTTCATTCTACTACCTTTGACACCTAGTGAATTGTACCTGGACTAGATCAAATCAAGAAAAAGTGAGGAGGGTTTGGGTAGTGAGAATAATAAAAGTGAAGAGAGAAAAGAGGCTCAAAAGAAAAATAAGGTTGGCCCAATGGAGAGTGACTGCACAGGTAAGGAAAAGACTGTGGGATGTGCAGGAGAGAAAAGTTTAGGGAGAGAAAAAAAAGAGCAGAAAAAAAAAAGAAAAGAGCACTAGTAGTGGAGAGATACAGAGAGCGTTTAGTTTCTGATACTAACCCTCTTGATGCTTTGTCTAGTGTTTTTATTCTGGATTTCAGGGGCGATGGTCCGTTCCAGATGTTAGAGAAGATGACTGACACCACCTACAAAACTGACCTGCTAGATTCGAGGACGAATCTTCTTGAGGAGGGAGGGATTGATGTGAGCAGGAGTAAGGATCTTGAGAAGATGGCAAACTCCGAGCCTATTGGAGGAGAGTTTAATGGAATTGAGCCCAAAATAATCCATTTAACTCAAATCCTTGGACCGGATACACTTGGAGCTTGAAAACACGAAGACTTGGGCTATTTAATGATTCATCACTTAAGCCCAAGAAGATATCAAACCTATTTATTTAATTTTTGGACTTCGTTTTATTTTGGGCTTCCATGTATTTTAGCCCAACCTTTTATTATTTGACCTAGGTATAAATACTTACGTTTTAGGGTTTTACAATTTTTGGATCATATTGTTTGAGTGTCGCCGGCTTTAGAGAGGACATTATTCTCTTGTTCTTGTTACTTTCCGAACCATCTTTCACTTATCAATTGTTTTTTTTCAATTGTAGCCTGTTGAATGTTCGTTTCTTTGTTTATTTTCATCATCGGGATTGCTCGGAACAAGTTTCCGAGAGGTGTCGTAGAAATCAAACCTTGTGTATTCTTTATTTGCGTGTTAGTTCAATTCCAAATCATCACCTCGATGTCAAGTCATCCGCTGTGTGCGTCAATTTTGGTATCAGAGCGCTGGCTTTAGAGGAGGATTCTTATCCAACTCCATCAAAATTTCAAGAAACCGCCGCCTATCGCCATCCAACTATCATCAGATCTTTCCTTCATGTGTGAATTAACTTTTGGTATAGGATTTCAATTTTTCCTTACTGTTGTTTCAGGTAGGGTTTTCAGTATTTGTTGAAAAAAAAAGCTTTCAGTTTAGTTTGAAAAAAAAAGGGGCCAGAAAAAAAAGAGACCAAAAAAAAGAAAGAGGCAAGAAAAAAAAGAAAAAAAAGAGGCCAAAAAAACGAAAAAAAATCTAGAAAAGGAGTGAGAGTCGTCCCCAAAAGAAGGAGGGGAGAGGAAAGATTGACGTCGATAGGATGATGATTTCAATGGCTATTTTGTCTTATGGGGTTTTGACCTAAAGGAAATAAAAAGGATAGATATTTGGAATTCAGCAAACAAGAAAATAAATGATACGCAAGGTTTAATTTCTACGACACTTCTCAGAAACTTGTTCTGAGCAATCCCGATGATCAAAATAAAACCAAGAAAGGATACGCAAGGTTTGATTTCTACGACACCTCTCGGAAACTTGTTCCGAGTAATCCCGATGATCAAAATAAAACCAAGAAATGATATGCAAGGTTTGATTTCTATGACACCTCTCGGAAACTTGTTCCGAGCAATCCCGATGATCAAAATAAAACTAAGAAACGAACAATCAACACGCCACAATTGAGAAAACAATTGATAAGTGAAAGATGGTTCGAAAAGTAACAAAAACAAGAGATCAATGTTCTCCCTAAAGCCATCGGCACTCAAAACAACATCATCTCTCCCAATTGTAAAACCCTAAAACATAAGTATTTATACCTAGGTCAAATAATAAAAAGTTGAGCTGAAAAACATGGAAGCCCAAAATAAAACGAAGTCCAAAATAAAATAAATAGGTTTGATATCTTCTTGGGCTTAGCATTAAATAGCCCAAGTCTTCGTGTTTTCAAGCTCCAAGTGTATTTGGTCCAAGGATTTGAGTTAAGTAGATTAGTTTGGGCTCAATCCCATTAAACTCTCCTCCAATAAGCTCGGAGTTCACCATATTCTCAAGATCCTTACTCCTGCTCACATCAATTGCCCTACCTATCTCCTTTAGTAGGCAGTATCTAAACGAAAGCGATGGTAATCTATCTCTCGTTTCTTCTGCATTATGTATAACACAATCCACCAAACTACTAGTCTGAGTACCATTAGGATCGTCTGGTGGTAGACGTCGACTATCACTTCCTAAATTGCCTTTATGAGTTTCCTCTTACGAACCCATTAGAAAGAGGTAAGGTAATATGTAAAAGGAAAAACTTATGCCAACAACTCAAGTATCCATCGATTTCTCCTTCTATTTCACCTCCTGATTTTTTATCAATCAAAAAAGTAAAGTTTAGATGGATTGAGGAAATGTAATTGCAGAAGATCTAATCAGAGCTTCGGAAGAAGTGGAGTGGTGAACACCGCCTCGTCCTCTCAATTGCAAATCTGCTCATGTGGTCGGAGAAAAAAGCTAATTTGGAAACATGTAGATCTGGTCACCGTGGAGTGCACCACCGGTGCTCGTACTCCTTCGGGTGCTATGTGAGTCTAACTTTAAAGATTTTAAAAGGTATAGATTAGGAAGCAGAATACACTTACCCTTCTTTACTCCACCCATAAAATATTTCTTATTGTCCAAAATTAACTTATCAAACTCTAACAAACTCTTTATTATCCTCATTTCTAATGACATCACTAGGATAGTCTCCGATGACACATTTGAATCTAAAATATTAATTCTACAACTTTTTAGTGAGATATCTGACACCAATATGAGTGGTATTACTCTCATCATTTGGCTAATGGTGAGGAAGATAAAAGGTTGGTCAATGGCAAGAAAAAAGAGAAAGAGAGAGAAGAAGTAGTCAACTATGAAAGAGAACTAGGAGCTTAATTCACATATACTTAATGGTGGAGCCACCACTAATAGCTAGTCTAGTCTCCAAACTTATAGCAGTAGATTCTACTAGAAGTAAAAATGAAGAAAATTTCATATCATCAATTAATTGGAAAAATATTGATAGGCTTAAGGATTCCATCACTTTAGGGTTGGACATAGAAGGTTTTCAAAACTTTGGAGTTCGTTTTGAACACTCTCAATCTTTAGGATCTTCTCCATATTTTGATGAAATCCTTATGATTCAAAAGGAATTTTTTTTTTTCATAAAAGTATAATCATAAGTTGGTTAACATAAAAAGAACACCTAATATCACTCTCTTTTACATAATAACTGCTTCTTTGTTTTTCTAACCACTAATTCTTTTCCTTTTAAACTCTTACTCTAAACATCAAATATATTTCTTCACTTGCTTCTATTTTAAACTCTCTTGAGTATTAAAGGAACAAATAATTGACTTGTCCTCCATAACAAAGCTATGTCTATTCTTGAAGCTATTATGTATGAACTTTTTCATCATATTATCACATCATTCCCAACAGAATGTGCCAACTTGAATAGATACTACATCAGAAAATAACTTATCTTTATACCTTCTAATAGAAAAAGAAATCAATGCATGCATTATCATTTTTATCTTCTTACATTCATTGAGCTATTGAAGTTTTTATGGCTTTGGATGTTTAATGGTAAGCAAACTTAACTTTTCTACAAGATTAGAAATAAGATTATTGTAAACAGGTTTTTCTTCATTTTGTTGAATAAAGAGACTTGGTGAAAATTTTAATAAGGGTTTTAGAGAGGAGAAGTGAGAAAGAGTTGTTTAAAAAAGCTCTATCAATTAATGTCTTTCTTTTTTCCTACACCATTTACTCCGATGATTTTATAAATTAGAATAGAGAAATGCATGTTAATTGCACCTATAATAGAGTTCACATTCTCGATTTTATGAAAATTTTTATGAAAGTCTTTCATTTGCCTCTTTTTTATGGAAGTATATGATTGAGTTAGATTGAATTTTCTCTTTACAGCGTCACATATTGATACATTGCATCCATTAGTCAGAAATATTAAATTTTAATTAACACCTTATTATGAATATGGTATCTAGTGAAATATATTCTCCCTTCCATGCTTTTAACTCATCTTGCTTCATTTGAACACGATGCTTTTCAAACTTTGACTAATATACTCGACGCCATCATCCCTAGAATCATCAAGTGTTAGAATTGATTTTTTTTAATCTAAATCAGTCTCACGCTCTACCTCTTATTAAAAAATTTGACAACTACTAGTGCAGATTAACTGTAGATACATATGATTCAATTCACAGCAAGTAACAGTTTCAGATATCGAGATGCGAGGGATACAAAATTAGTTCAATTTGCCATAAGTATCTAAAATTAATTTATATGAGAACCAACAACCACAATCGCATGTCTAATCAGGCACCTGTTATATGAACACGATCTTCAACTACATCAGTTTGTAGAGGTTTTCCACTACTAGAGTTTCAAATGCATCATGCTGACCTGATGCCAGGAGGTCTCTCGATACAAATGAAGAGGGGCCGTTGGTTTTTGGTCCTGCATTTTCCATTGACAGCACTCCCGTTCATGAAGTACTCTTCTGCAAACTTTAAGCCGTATATTGATTCTCCGGCAGTTCCATTTCCATTGTGAACACTCCAGCCTGACACATGAAGTTAGGGATTATGCAGTGGAAAGCTGAACCCTTGTAATGAAAAAAGGCTCCTCTGAACTCCAAATCCCTTTATCTCCAATACAAAGGGCAGGAAAGTTTTCAGCAGTTTTTGAAGTGACATCTGTCAACCAGTTATATTCTTCCCTATAAAAAAGTATATATTTATATAAACCTTTGGATTTGACATTTCCAATTACCAGCTCAAAACCTGCATAACAATGGCAAGGGTGAAGAAGTTCAGTACTTGGCTACCTCAAAAGCAAGCCAAAAACAATTGAGACACAATGGCAATTGCCTGCTTTTATTTGAGACACTGGATATTCGTAATATCAAATTCATCAGCAGATGTTAACAGTCTCGGAAAATAATGACAATCTTGTGATCAAAGATGATACTTTCCTTTTGTTACAAGCGGAAGTAATGAACATAATAAAAGCAATATTGCAACTTGTTCGAGGCCTAATCAAAATGGAAACAAGACATTTGATAGGCACGGAGAATTGCCATTATTATTGCCAACCTTCAATGCAAGTCACGCCATCTTTTAACGCCCTTGCTCTGCAAATTGGCTAACTTCTAGATGACAATTGACACAAATAAACATTCAATATGAACCAAAAAAAACATGTCATCCTAGTTTCTCCTTCCTTTACTGGAATATAAGGAAGAAAATGGATAAAAGTTGGGGACTACCAAAAATACATGTAGCAACTTGTTCGAGGCCTAATCAAAACAAAAACAAAAACAAAACTGAAAGGCACGGAGAATTGCTTTTAGTATTGCCAACCTTCAATGCAAATCACGCCATTACCGACGCCTTTGCTCTGCAAATTGGCTTACAAAGAAAGAGAAAAAAAAAGTCCAAAAACTAAATTTACAAAGATTTACAAGTACAAACAAATACATAAAGGGGCATTTACAGAAACAGCTACCGGATCTTGGGTAAAACTAAACTGAAAGTTGATATAACTAGTCGTAAGCAAACGGATCAAAATGTACATCATCCCATAGGAAACCCTTCAATAAAAAGTGAATAAACCAAAGGGTAATCATAGTATGGACGATATGTTATATTGCACAAGCTTTGAGCTCACAAATCATTAGAAAAAGACCCATTTGCAAGCCTTCGATATGTGCTTTTTACGGGGTAGAAAGAAACAACTATCACAAACCCTATAAGGTATAAGTCAGATTGCCCACAAAGTACAATGGTCAACAAGAAATGTAAACATTTGCGAATTAGTTTGTACCTTTGAGCAAGATTGGAGTAGCTGACAAGACTTCAACGAAGATATCTGCGAAGAGAGGTTTTAGCGATGGCTTATATAGGCTCAGAAGATGGGATTAGGAATTAGGGTTTCGTCTTAGCATCTTTTTTCATTTACCCCGGGACCCATGCCTTTCTTCATATTACTCTCGTAGCCCTTAAGATTTTGCTATTTCTTTTTTTTTTTTTTAAAGAAAGGAAAGGAACACAAAAATTACATGGTCCTCCTATAGAGTCTAACTCTCGTCATATCCTCTATAAGAATAGGGGCACACTCAGAAGGTGCAATATCAAAAGTAGTGACCAAATGATCAAAATTAATTACAAGGTTGGCGAGTCAATCAGCGTACCGATTTCCCTCTTTGTACGTGTGGCGAGTAAGAACGGCTCAATTTCGAGTGAATAATTTGTTGATGCCCAGGACGAAAGGGTTAAGCGACGTTGTCCGGTGTGTTGCGTCGGATAGGAGATCCTTAATCACGAGAGAATCCAGCTCGAGTATCATGCGTCGAAAACCAAGGCCCCAAGCTAAATTCAGACCTGAATAAATTTCCCAGAGTTCCGTCGAGACCGAGGAGCATCGATTGATATTCTATACAAAGCTGCCAAGCCAATCCCCAGAGCTATCCCGAATAAGTCCACCTGCTGTTGCTGAAGAGTTTGCGTTGTAGAACACGTCATCGGTATTTAATTTTACCCATCCAGGGTTAAGTGGACACCACCCGATAAGTTGTTCGTAACGAGGTCGACAATCAAGACAGGCTCAAACATGCTAGGTTGAGGCCTGATGAATCTGACGGGTATAGTTTAGGACGAGAGATGCATATCATGACTTATCTGATCAATACAAAAAATTAAT
Organism: Erythroxylum havanense; assembly: GCA_024752395.1. NCBI lineage: Eukaryota > Viridiplantae > Streptophyta > Magnoliopsida > Malpighiales > Erythroxylaceae > Erythroxylum > Erythroxylum havanense. The sequence continues at coordinate 26,202,429 of JANTNU010000003.1, forward strand.
AGTGCAGTACTTTAAAAAGGTTGATAAGTCAAAAAAATAATGATGAATCTTTAACGAATAAGATTAAATTATTAGAACCAAAAAACAAAGATTTGATGTCTAAAGTCACTTCTCTTGAAAATGATAATAAACAAACAATTTTTGAAAAGAATACTTGAAACAAAAAACAATTCAGTTAGAAACTCATTATTTGAAAATAACTCAGCTAAGGCAAAACAATTAGAAGAAAAAGCTACTGCTTTAAAACTCGAAAAAGAAAAATATGCTAAGAAAATTGTTTCTCTTGAAAAAGAACTTGCTAATTTTGTTAATGGAAGAAACAATCTTGATGCATTACTTGGGAGTGGTAAATGTGTTTTTGATAAAGCCAAAATATGATATAATAAAAAATAACAATATTAAACCTTACAAAAACTTATTTGTTAAATCCAACAATAACTATAACTAAAACAATAAGAACTTGGTGAGTGGCAAAAACCACAACAATTATCATTCATCTATTTCGTGTGATTATTGTAGCAAACATGGTTATATTAGTCATTTTTGTTACTTTCAAAAAAAGAAAAAACCATCTCAAACGTATGTTTAGTGACTGAAATGTCAAACTAGTAACATAAAGGACCCAGAAAGATTTGGGTACCTAAAATGAGATAATACACTTTGCAGATATACTTTAACACGAAGACGAAAGAAAATTAATAAATAGTTGATAGTAGTTGTTTGAGACACATGACAAGTGAGATATCGCATTTCAACTATATTGAAAGGAAAAATGGAGGTAATGTTATCTTTGCCTATAAAAACAAGGCAAAGATCACTAGAATTGGTAAAATCGGTGATTCTAACTCTGCTTCTATTGATAATGTTCTTTTTGTTGACAGATTGAAACATAACTTGCTTAGCGTAAGGCAATTATGTGATAAAGGTTACATAGTTACTTTCCGTGCATCATAGTTACTTTCCGTGCATCACATTGTGAAATAATTGACAATCTTAATACTAATATTGTCAGAACATATATTGTGCACAATTGGAAGATATATCTTCTCAAAGTAACAAGTGTTTTATCTCAATAGAAAATGATTCACTTATCTGGCACAGAAGATTTAGACATGCTAGCGTGAGCATTTTATCAAAATTGTCCAAAAATAAGTTGGTAAGAGGACTACCGAATTTGAAATTTAAGAGCAATCAGATTTGCGAAACTTGTTTAAAAGGAAAACAGATCAGAAGCAACTTCCCTCCTAAAAATATTGTGATTACTAATAAGCTACTTAAACTTATGCACATGGATTTATTTGGTCCTACTAAGACTCAAAGTTTTGGTAGCAAACATTATGGTTTTGTTATAGGATGATTTTTCCTTATTTACATAGGTTTATTTTTTATCAAATAAAGATGATACTTTTGAAGTCTTTGAGAAGTTTTGCAGAAAAATTCAAACTAAAAAAGGGTATTGCATTACATCGATTCAAAGCGATCATGGAGGAGAATTTGATAATAGAAAATTTGAAGACTTTTGTAATGAAAATGGTATAACTCATAACTTCTCATGCCCAAGGACTCCTCATCAAAATGGGATTATTGAGAGAAAGAACTCGACTCTCATAGATATGGCTAGAACAATGCTATACAAAAGTAGCCTACCTTATAGTTACTAGGTAAAAGCCGTGTCAACCACTTATTCTATAGTTAATAGGTATCTCATAAGACCTATTATAAAAAAGACCCCTTATAAGATGTGATGTTGGACTCCGAATTTTTTTCAATTATTATCGATTTATTTGTTTAATTATTTAATTACGATTTGTTTGTTTATTTATTTATTTTTAGAATTAGGTCATTAAATTTATTAAGCATAAATTGAAGAAGCTTAATGAGCAATTGGAAGAGTTGTTAGAGAAGGGATACATTAGGCCTAGCTCTTCGCCTTAGGGATTCTAGGTTAGAAAATTCAAGGCCTAGTTTAGAAACCCTAGGAATCAAATGTGTAACATCCCATCACCTGTGGGAGGCTAGAATAGTAAATATGAGTGATTAATGAGAGCTTAAAAATACATTTTCATGCTCATGCATAATATAACATACAAATACAGGTGAATAGTGAAGGTTTTGCATATAAAAATAATTATACATGCATTCATGAATGATTCTGGGTATAATTGGATCGACTTGAGATTTTTGGAAATTTGAGAACTTTGAATTTTAGTTATATTGGAAGTTTTATTGATTAGTGGAATTTTTGTAATTTTTGAATTTTGGTGAATTTAGGAATAATTTCAAAAATTATGAATTTTAGGGAAAATAGGAAAAAGGAATCAAAAGAGTATTGGAGATAATCGGATTGTAAAGATGAGAGTTGAAGAAATTAGTTCAAAAGGAACTTGGTTAGGGTTTAGACATTAGGAAAGTGACAAGTGTCACTAACTTAGTTGAGAGACTTTGGTAAATTCTTAGAAGTAAGTTATAGTTGTCTAAGAGTTAAAAAGGGGATTTTGGGCTCATTAAAGGTAGAAATGAAAGAAAGAAATGTAGCCTTGCTTTTTAAGAAGGGGGAAACATGAATTGAGAGAGAGAAAGAGAAGTTAAGAAAGAAAAAGAAAAGAATTTCGGTGGTTGAGAGAAAAGAAAAGAGTTGAACTAAGGTTTCAACGCTTCTTAGTTTTAAGAGAGATTCTAAAGTGGGCCAAGAAGAGAAAAAAGAAGAGGGAGAGAAGAGCTTCAAATTGAGCCAAAGATCTCTTCATTTGGTGAAAAATCAAGGTAAGATCCTTTAAATCTTTTGGAATTTTTGGAAAAGTTTTAGACCATAGAGTTAGGAAATATATGGGTTTAAGTATTCTAGAACCAATTTTAGTGATTGAGCATTGTGGGATTTTCTATTTGAAAACCCTATTGAGTTTAGGTTTGAGAGTTGAATGAAGTCAAATTAGTAGCTTATGGTTATACTCAAGATTTTTCAAATTTGCACTGTAACATCTCATTACCTATGGAAAGGTTAGAATGATAAATGTGAGTGATTATGAGAATTAGAAATGCATTCCCATGTTCATGTATAGTATGTCACACACCTACATATGAATAGTAAAATCATGGCACATGAAAATAATTGTACATGTTAGTAGTGTGCCCTAGGCCAATGAACATTTGTGATTCATGTATTAACATTATGATTTGTTAATAATATATTAT
>JANTNU010000003.1:26205720-26217432 GCA_024752395.1 Erythroxylum havanense
TTTCGATTATACGTGATGTTCTTGTATGGTCTTTTCTGCAGCGTATTGTGAATACTCGGACCGTACGCGATCCAACAGTACATGCATTCGTGATTAATTCTGGGTATAATTAGATTGAGTTATGATTTTTAGGTATTTTGAGAATTTTGAATTTTATTTATATGAAAAATTCTATTGGTTAGTAAGAATATTGCAATTGTGAAATTTGGCATAAATTTTTGGAAAATTTTGGAAAATAGGAAAAATACATCAAATTGAGTTTTGGAGATAGTTGAATTGTAAAGATGAGAGTGAAGGGAGTTAGTTTCAAAAGAAACTAAGTTAGAACTTAGATATGAGGAAAGTGACAAGTGTCTCTCTTAGGCTGTGTACTTTTGTTAGATGTAGGTTACTATTTTTGAGAGTTGAAAGGTTCAGTTATATATCTAGGCTCATTCTTCTTTGTCATCTTCTTCAAATGTTCCTCCTATACACAAAGTTTTCTATCTAACCCCTTCTAAGAAATTTCTTTGCTTTTCCTTCCCTACCCTAAACCCACCTTGCTATTTGTGTCTTCTATCCTAAGAAAAACCAGAAGCTAGTCATTATATACAGTAAAATACGTAAATCGCATAGAGTTTAATGCTTGAAGATTTTGGAGTTTTAGACAAGTAAGTAGTAAATAAATACTTTAGAGTTGCTAATTTGTGAAAGAAAGTTAAGGAGTTACTGTCATCTGCATGAAAAGTGACATCTAAGAGTATAATCATAAATACTGGGTGGTTGGGAGGAAATAAATTCAGTTATAGTGTTAAATTAGTTTTTGAATTTTTTTTGGTGTTTTGGTGATGTAAAATATTGAAAGTTTGAAAATCTAGAAAATGTTTATTGAATATATTTCAGTCTTTTAGCCACAACGTTTTCTCTAATTGTCCAAACGAGATGATTCTTAATTTGAATTAAACTAGAGATATATAATTATATTTCTTATGAAGACATCGAAGTTAAATTATGTCTCTAAGAATTTCAAACTTTGTCATGAAGTTAAGAATTGGGTGCAGTATGTTGGAGTATGAATGGAAAATTCATCTTTGGACTTTAAGAGGTAAATTTGGAATTAATATAAATAGATTTGTGCAAAGTGACCTTCTAGAGAGTTGTAAATCTTTTTTTTATCTTTCCAACGGTATATAGTACGAAAATTTTGGACATCTGAGTTGAAATTAATACCCTTTTATTGCTTCATCTTAGTTTGCTTCATCTTAGTTTGATTTTTCTTTCGTCTTAGTTTGACTTCTGCTTCGTCCCAGCTTGCTTCGTCTCAGTTTGTTTCGTCTTAGTTTGATTTTTGTTTCATCTTAGTTTGACTTTTGTTTCGTCTTAGTTTGACTTTTGCTTCATCTCAGTTTGCTTCGTCTTAGTTTGACTTCTGCTTCGTCTCAGTTTGCATTATCTTAGTTTGCTTCGTCTCAGTTTGACTTTTGTTTCGTCTTAATTTGACTTTTGTTTCGTCTTAGTTTGTTTTGTCTCAGTTTGCTTCGTCTGAGTTTGACTTCTGCTTCGTCTGAGTTTGACTTCTGCTTCATCTCAGTTTGACTTCTGCTTCATCTCAGTTTGCATCGTCTTAGTTTGTTTTGTCTCAATTTGCTTCGTCTTAGTTTTTTACAACAAGGCTTAAAAAGAAATTATAAACTAAATTGCGTACTAAATCCTATAGAAATCAATCGAACAAAAGCAAAATATTTTCAAAATCATATTAAGAATATAATATATTTAATAATTATCAATGTTCTATTTGTTAGTCATTAAGATTAGTAAATTTTAAATTTTAAATGATGCCAGAATTAATGGGGAGTAAAAAATCATATTTTTTTATATAGATAGATTGGTTGTGCATAAATTGATTAATTTTATTGTTTTCTTTCTAATATAACATGTTTTTTCTCTATAAAAAGGAGGAGATTATTAAATCAGTGGAGGTTCCAGTATATGTTTTGATGATAATGTAGTTATTATTAATAATTATTATGATGTCCTAAAAGAAAACAATATTAAATAAAGTGAAGAAACACCTTACAAAGACAATAGACAGAAGTTCATAAACTTTAAATCCATTTAAGGACAAGACTCATAATAAAGAAGATCAAGGTATATCAAATTCATAAAATCATTTGTAACTTCTTCTATATCTTTTGCTTTAGTATTTTAACGCTTTAGGAGCTTTTCATATATAAACATATTATATTTTAAGTTAATGCATAAATCTTTCAAATTTTTAAGAGGAATTAAGATTTTAATTTTAAGAAAACTCATTTGGTCCAAATATATTTCGACTACTTTTGAGTTGTTTTTAGATAAGGGTTTAATCAAATGTATGTGGTTTGATCTTTGCAAGAACTTTAAAATATTTGGAAATATGTTTTCAAGCACACTTGTCAACAACTTGGGTTAGTAGTCCACTAATGTATTATTTACGTTCATATTGGTCTAACAAGATTTTAATGTACTATGAGTTTGTATAATAGTTTGCATATCATATATGTTAATACGTTGGTTGACCAATGTGTCAAAGTGGTCGATCAATATCACTGTTGTTTATTGTTAAAATGACTATTTTTTGTGTCTATTGACATTTTGGGGCTAGTATGGATAGATACTTAGGTATTCAATTATTAGAAGTATTTATAACATTTAATAGTTTCAATAACATTTTAAATAGTTTTTAAGCATTTTACAAACATATTCATTTGATCACTGTGAAGTGATGATGAGGCCCTAATCATTAAACAAGCAAGTATGGTTTTTTAAGTTGTAAGCACCATTTAAGGCTACTTTTCTTTTGTTTAATTAATTTAAGAAGATTTTAGGTCACTCTTAACCTTCATGAAGATTTTACAAAGATTACTCTTTACTCGAAAAAGATGTTGTATTCCAAAGGTGTAAAATTTCCTTTAATATTTTACAAAATGTTTAACTTAGCCCTATCATTATCTAAGATACATAATAGTCACTTAGCAATATTAAATAGATCACATTAGACCCGTAACATTTTAAAATGGAACAAACTAATATCTTAACCCTCACTCTATTAAATTTCTCTCAAATTTATGTTAATATGGCATTAAAATGTCTTCCGTGGTATGCTAACCTAGCATAATGAAGTCTATTTGGCATCTAATGTGACATTTCTTTAATTTTAAATTAATTAAAAACTATTTCTAAATTTTGTAATTTTTGAAATTAGAAATTGATTAAGTTATTATGGTAATGAGCACCGAAAAATAACCACACAAATAAGAACCCCAACTCATCTTATCCAAAATCTCCACCTAATCTCCCCTTTTACTGTTTTTTAATGTGGAAAAAGCAATCTCTAGTCTCAAACTCGTCAAACCTAAGGATAAATGGACTCAATGCCCTTTTCTTTTAAAAATTCTTGGCATTTAATTAAGAATGTTGTTATAGAGGTTGTTATAAACTTCTTTAATAGGGGTTATTTACTCAAGGAATTAAACATGACTTTCATAAAACTTATTCTAGCTTCCTACTCCTAATTACTTATTGATTTCAAAATAACTTCTTATTGTGACACTATAGATGAATTTATCTATGAACTTCTTGCTTTTAGGATAAAACATGCTATCAAGCCCCTCATTAATGGAAACTAAGGTGTTTATATCAAATTAGGAACATTTGGGATAATATACTCCTTGTTCAAGAATTATTTAAAAACTATAGGAGGAAGACTCTCCTAAGTGTTGTGAATTAAGGTGGGTCTCTAGAGTTTCATCATCTATACTCTACAAGTATTTGGGTTTCCAACAATTTTCATTAGTTTGATTGAATAATACCTTACAAATATCTCCTATAGGATTTTTGTCAATGGAATTCCAGGTAAACTAATCAAAAGGGATAGAGGAATAAGGTAAGGGACCCCTTACCTTACATGTTTGTTTTCTACATAGAAGTCATATTTAGACTCATAAAGCACATTATCATCTTGGAAATAAATTTCAGGTATCATAAAAAAAATATAAGAGAATAGACGCCTTTAGTTCAGCATTTGCTAATGACCTACTGCAACTGTCAAGTGTTAATTCGAACTCTATAAGGGTTATAATGAATACCACTAACACCTTAAAGAATCTCTATAGGTTGACCATAAATAAAGAAAAAAAGATGTTTCTTTGCTCTTCTTCTACATCTCATAAGTTTGATTGATTTTTCTCTTTAACTGGTCTCAAGGAAAAATAATTTCCTTTTACTTTTTGGGAATCCCCATTTCCTATAAGAGATCAACATACTCATAGTTCATGCCTCTAATTATAATAATTTAACAAAGAATTGTCTTTTTTCTTTGCAAGGAGAATCCAACTAATTAATGTAATGTTAAACTCTCTGCACATACATTGGTCAACTCACATTGCTCTTCCTTTCTCTTTAATTGATTCAATTAAGAAGCTTGTTAGGAATTTTCTCTATTATGGTACCTTTATTGGTTTCTATATTGCTATGGTATCTTAGGAAAATGTTTTCCTCCTTAAGGATGAAAGGGGACATGATCTAGTTCCTTTAAAACTTAGTAATAGAACTCCTATGATTAAACAAATTTGAAGATTGTTCTCTAATAAGGAATCCTTGTGGATCAATTCTCATTACTTGAGTTAAAAAAATTTCAAATCCTATGATTCAAGATACGATGCCTCATAGACTATGCAATATTTATTCAAATTAAGGAATCAAATAAGAAGATAGTTCAGGATAAAATTAGGCTATGATTTTTGACCTAATTTTGATAATGATTATTTATGCACCTTAGGTTTATTAATTGAAAATGACAATTTCTCCCAACTCTAGTCAATCATTCCACCTAAAACTTCTATTAGAGATGTCATTTGAGAGATTAAATTCAATCTTAATTAACACTCTTGAAACATTTTATTATAGTCTGCTTCGTCATACTTGGGTACCTTCACATCAAGTGATAGTATCATATACCACTATTCTGTTAAATTTTCAAACTCCTCTTACAAAGATACATTGAGGCGCTAATCTAAAAAAGTTATATGGTTTAAGCTATTTAGCATCCTTAAGCTATGCCAAAGATTTCGTTCATTCTTTGATTGGAAATTAATGGTAATCTCTCCACCAGTAATAAATTTTTTAGACAATTAACATGTGACAAATGCATCTTATGCTCCACATCCTTAGGAATATATGACCACCTATTATTTCATTGTGAATATTTTGATTTCTTATATAATGAGATTCTTACACAATTCCATATCACTTGTCCCCTTACATCTTAGATAAAATTATAGATTGGATAGTATAAAAGAAGTGGAACATTTGTCAAAAGCAAACTCAATTCAAGATTTTCTTTGAAAGACTAGTTTATGATATTTGGAGGGAAAGAAATTGTTATTTATTTCAAAGAAAAAGGAGACGACAGCAACGACTTATTAATGAGATTTTCTCTTAAATGAGAGAGTATACTTTAATACTCAATCAATGAATGCCGAAAAGGCTGCATCAGCTTGAATTTAAGTGTTGAAATGTCCTAGTGACTATTAGCTGAGGCCCTAATTAATCTAGTTCCTTATAAGGTTGCTAAATATGTTAGCTTTTAAACTTAGTTTGGTTCCTAGACTCAGAGCTATTGCCCATGTAATCTTTGATACTTATTTCATTATCAATCTATTTATTTACTTTCTCAAAAAAAACAAAAAACAAAGGGTTTCTCTAGGAATTTGAAACCTGAATGTAGTGACGGTTAGGCTCAAAAATTGATAAATGTTAAAGGTAAATTATCAATTAGCCAATCTTGATCAGAAACTAGTCATTATAATAGCTACTTTGTGTGTTAAAACAACTATTTGAAACCTTGTATGCTCTAAGTACTTAAAGCTTTTGGTTGTTAAACAATTTACAGTAATGACATTTTATTATTACAAGAACATTAGGTGCCCTACTCTTGGACTTTTATTGATCACGCTGCTTCCTGGGCTCTTTGTACGGACAAATGAGGGATGCCTCTCGGCACTTGAAACCTGTGTGGTTATGGTTGGGCCCAAAACTTCAAAAGCCACGGAATTGGAACTAGAAGGCCCAATACACATCATATCACTTGCTCTCTCTTTATGGTTTATACACTGCCTCCAAAAATATCACAAAATTTTCAGATAACGCTAATCAAACGATCTCTCCATCGTCCGTTGAACTTCTGCAACACCATGCTCTATGCAGCAGTGACCACCCACCACCACCCCCCACTTTCTTACTCCATCTCCGACAAACCATTCTCCTCTCCGTTCCTAAACCCTTTTCCTCCTCTCTCTATCTCAAAACTTCCAATCTTTACATCCCCTAAAACTCCTCTTAAATCCGTTTCTGCAACCCTTATTCAACCATCCCCAGCTTCTTCAAATCAACAACAACTCTACCAGCCATTTAGACCTCCACCATCTGGACTTCCCTCGCAATTCCGGTCTCTTGACGTTGCCTCTCAACTCGAAATCCTCGCTAATAGGCTCGGCCTATGGTACGAGTACGCCCCTCTGATTTCCTCGCTTATGCGTGAAGGATTCACTCCTCCGTCTATCGAAGAATCAACAGGTATTTCTGGGGTTGAACAGAACTGCCTTGTAGTCGGAGCCCAAGTTCGCGAGTCTCTCGTTCAATCCAAAACCGACCCAGAAGTTGTTTCTGCGTTTGACATTAGAGGCGCTGAACTTTTATACGAGATTCGGCTCCTAAACGCTGCCCAAAGAACTGCTGCTGCTCGCTATATCGTAGAGAACGGGTTAGATGCGAAAGGTGCTCAGGATCTAGCTCGTGCTATGAAGGATTTTCCCAGGAGACGTGGAGATAAGTCTTGGGAGTGCTTTAATTATAGTCTTCCTGGTGATTGTTTGTCTTTTATGCTCTTTAGGCAGGCTAGAGAGCATAAGAATAAATCGGACAAAAGGACTAAGGCGTTAGAGATGGCGTTGGATGTTGCAGTGTCGGAAAAGGCTAAAGTTGCAATCTCGAAGGAGTTAGAGCGCGACGGCGAAGGGAGTGTCGGGAAAGATGAGGAAGTGCGTGCCGGGGTTCGGGTTCCGGTTGTGAGGATGAAGATTGGTGAGGTTGCTGAAGCTAGTAGTGTTGTTGTGTTGCCTGTTTGTAGAGCAGAAGAAAGGGAAAGAGAGATTTTGGAAGCTCCATGGGAGTGTAAGAGTGGTGGTGAGTTCGGAGTAGTGGTGGCTGAGAAAGGATGGACAAGGTGGGTGGTGTTGCCAGGTTGGGAACCAGTAGTGGGGTTAGAGAGTGGGGGTGTGGTGGTGGCGTTTCCAGATGCTAGAGCATTGCCTTGGAAGGTGAATAGGTGGTACAAGGAGGAGGCAATTTTGGTGGTGGCTGACAGGAGTAGGAAAGTGGTGAACGAAGATGACGGCTTTTATATGGTGGCGGTTGAAGGTGGCGGTAATGGTCATGGTGGTGGCTTGAAGGTGGAGCGAGGGTCAGCATTGAAACAAAGTGGGGTGCTGGAAAGTTTAGGGACAGTAGTCTTGGTGGTTAGACCTTCAAGACACGAGACCGATGATCAATTGAGCGATGAAGATTGGGAGTGAGAGAGACAAGTTGATTTAGCTACGCTGGTCATGATAAAGCAAATTTTGTAGATTGTCAATAATGGGGATTACTGAAACCATCTTGTTTATGGGGCCGATCTCGATACCACTTTGCCACTAGAATTGCTTTATACTCTTTCAATAACAAATGCTCTATCATTCATGCCCGTTGCTTGGTGGCAACTCAATTTATATTTTCGTTGTATACGTAATTTCTATACTTTGAATTGATAAAGACAGAAGATTTCGAATCATGATGCATACGTATCTGGAAATAAGTTAGCCGCTTATTAGTAGTCAATGCTCCATTAATACGAGACCGGACTTTACCTGAAATGAGAAAAATGGCATACATTCTCCAACTTATTAGTTTGCATACTTTTAGAATACATACAACGCCATTCAGTTACGATTCAGTAAAGATTATGCTCTACTTGAGATGCGAGAGTGATTCAATCTATGACAAGTTTATGCTCTATTTGAGATGCTATGCCATGGCCGCCATCGCATGGCTCATCCATCATTTATTTGTTATCTGACCACAGTCTTCAATTAAGACAGCTTGGGAAGTACTCCCACTACTAGACCCAACCTTCTCCATCTCTTTAACAACAGTATAGCCATCTACAACTTTACCAAATACAACATGCTTACCATCAAGCCAGGAGGTCTTATCAGTACAAATAAAGAACTGGGAACCATTTGTGTTTGGTCCTGCATTTGCCATTGACAGCACTCCTGGCCCTGTATGCTTCAGTTTAAAGTTCTCATCTGCAAATTTTGATCCGTAGATTGATTCTCCACCAGTTCCATTTCCCCTTGTGAAATCACCACCCTGACACATGAAGTTAGGGATTATGCGGTGAAAAGTTGAACCCTTGTAATGCAATGGCCTCCCTGAACTCCCAATCCCTTTCTCTCCTGTACAAAGGGCGCGAAAGTTTTCAGCAGTTTTTGGAGTGACATCTGAAAATAGTTCCATCACTATTCGGCCAGCTTTGGTCTTCCCTATGAGAATGTCGAAGAAAACCTTCGGGTTTGACATTTTCAATTACCAGCTCAAAACCTGCGCAGCATTGGCAAGGAGAGTATAAGTTCAGATGTTCAGCAACCTCAAAAGGTTGCCAAAATCAATAGGCAAACAAAAACAGAATTGCTTGCACTTATTTGAGACGCTTGATATTTGTGACCACACATTCATTAACAAAGAGGTTAACAATTCTTGCAGAAACAATAACATTATGCTGTTATCAAAGTACAAGGTTACGAAAATTCAATCCCTTTTACTGTAAACGAAAGTAATGAACGTAAATGAAAATTAAAAGCAGTATTGCAACTTGTTCGAGGCCTAATCAAAATGGATAGGATACATTTGATAGGCACGGAGAATTGCTATTATTATTGCCAACCTTCAATGCAAATTACGCCATTATGGTTTATTGACGCCCTTGCTCTGCAAATTGGCTTCACAAAACAAAAATTAAGAAAAGAAAAGAAAAGACAAAGGAGCAAAAACAACTCATAGATTCACAAGTGCAAGCACACATACATAAAGTGCATACAAATCAACGCCTACTAAATATGGGTACACCAATGAACAAACTGAAAGTATATATAAGTAGTCGGATAAACGCGTATACAACAGAAAACACATCAAAATGAGGATCGGCCCAATAAAAACCCGCAAATAGAAACTGAAAAAATCAAAGGGTAATCAGAGTATGAACCATATAAGATAAAATAAGGGTCGACAAGCAATTGATAGCATTAAGGAAAAAGTTTGCACCTTCGGGACGACTGGGGTAGCAGAGAGTATAAGCCGATATAACTAAAAAGAGGGGCTTTAGCTTTAGTTATATATACGCTGAGGGAAGCCGTTTTAGGAATTAGGGTTTTGTCTTTCCATTTCTTTGTCGTTTACTTCGGTACCCAACCCATAACTTTTTACATATCTAACCTAGCTTATAATATCGATGTCGGATTTAATTATAGTATACTATTATACTAGAATTAATCCATATTAGTAACACTTTGGATAATTTTTTAAATTTATAAAATAGCCTTTGAAATTTTTAAAAATTATAAAATAGTTCCTCAATATGTTATACAATATAATTTATAATTTTACATCAACCATATCTTTAAAAATTATAATAATAGAAATTAGAAATAACAATAATCTATTAATTTCTATTAATATTACTTTTCATATATTTGACATATAAATAACAACCACAATGAATATAAAAATTCATATAAATATAAAATTAAGAACTAAACAAAGTACTTAAAATTACAATTTTATCATATAATAAATAATATTACATCAAAACATCAAATAAAAAGAATAATAAAGATACATCACTCTCTAAGTATTAAAATTTACAATAAGAGTTTATATCAAGGAAACAAATAATTAGAAATGAAATTTGAAATAAAATATTTACAGTTATATTTATATTGTATATAATAATTTAATATATACATTAAATATATGTGAAATTAAAAGAAGAGGAAAGATGAAAACTTTCAATAAAATATCTACTCAAATTATGTTGACCTCAATTATCATTTAGTACAAAATACTTATCATTGATAGGAGTCTTGTCATTATCATTATTCAAATTTATTGCACCAAATAAAATGTCAAAACTTTTTCATATAAGATTATCTTCCAAGTTGCTTTTATATATCAAACTCGGTCCCTCAAAAACCTAACCTGCCAAAAGTTCAATATGGTTAAAGTAAATTGGATCTACAGGACTACTTGCTTCAGTAAGAGTCCTAATAAACAAATAAAATTAAATTACTAAGAAATTATAAAAAAATTATTCAACTTAATGATGATAATTGTAGCGCCCCACTCCCGCAAGACCCGAACACGACATCGACAGTGATATTCGAGTCCGTGCCCCGCGAGGGTGGCGTGCTAACCACTCATTCAGTATTCAGTACAATATTCTTTTTTTAAAAACATATGCGCGGAATTCCATGCCCAAATAGGCTACTCATTCAATCACATCCAATTTCAATATACACATTTTCAAAAGCCATTAGGTCCATTTTACAAATACAAATAAACACTTTATTACATAAATAAAGACATGCAAGGCAGACGCGAACTGATCCCGACTTCTAACCTTCGCTTGAATCCTGCAAACATACTCCCGTTTTACTAACGGGGTACTCTTTAATTCCTGAAAAATAGTTGCAATGTTGGGTGAGTTTATGAACTCAATGAGAAACCATCATCGATGGTTCACTCAATTCATGCATATACTATCAGTTCACAATTATAAGGCGTTTCGCCTTTCACGCAGTTCACATTCAATCATATCATGTATGCAATGCACTTATCCCAATTTCCATTCTCAGTAATAGACAATTCAATGTCCCATTTTCCATTATTATTCGTTCTTTTATTCTGAGTTGTGACTGGGAGCTTAACATTAACAGAATTCAGATACGCTTAGGGAGTAGGAGAGCCCTCTGGGTATGCACTAACTCCCCTTGAGCTCAAAGCTCGGTTCAGTAACAGTAATCAGGCCTTAGGAAGTAGGAGAGCCCTCAGGGTATGCACTACTTTCTGCGCATCAGTAGGGATAGGAGAGCCCTCAGGGTATGCACTAATCCCTTTCGAGCTCGAGGCTCTTTTTCAGTGATCGAGCTTGTAGCTCTCAGTAGCAGCTCCAGTCACAACCATTATTATTCAATCAATTAAGGAATTCATTTCTCACATGCAATCAGAAACGATTCATTGGAAACAGGCATATCATTTCTCTTTTTCTATCACGCTTAGCATGCGTTCACAATTACACAATGACCTATTCCAATTAACTCTATATATTGAATTCAGACAGATTATTCACAATTTTGCACACCAATTCACAGTTGCAAGAAATCACATCTCACAAACAGTTTACATATTCACAGAACATTTGACAATCAAGGATTGAGGAATCAACAAGGTTACTTACCTGAACCTCCGAGCTACCTGTCCGGAAGTCTCAGCAATGTCCGTGGAATCATCGTTCCGACGGTGTCTCTAAAACAGTCAAACAAATTCCAATTACTTAAATGTACAATCAGAAATAATTTAATGATGCACATGTCCTAATTA
>JANTNU010000003.1:26217532-26231741 GCA_024752395.1 Erythroxylum havanense
CTCCAATTTCAATAACAATCCTTAGGTAAAATACAATCACATTCTTACTTTCTTTCACTAATGGAGATCTCAAAAACTTGAATGCAAGCTCTCATTCTTTTCCTCAATTGTAGACCTTTTTCTCTAGATCACAACGAATGGAACGTCACCTCAATTGGAGGTCTACACCATTAGTTATGACCCATGAACTAAACTAATTCAATTCAGAAAAGTGTTCCTCACCGCGGCGTCTAACCGTTCGTCGTGACGTCCACTCGTCGCGACGTCAACTCATGCTCGTCGCGACGTGTCGCTCGTCACGACGTGCCAAAAATTCCTTCGCCGCGACGTTCCCTCGTTGCGACGTCCCACCTAGGCTCGTCGCGATGTATGAGATTTCCGCTCGTAGCGACGTCTAAACATTTTCCTCGTCGTCTTCTCCGATTTCCTTTTCCTCTTTCTCTCTCTAAAAACCATTCCTAACTTAACTCAAACACTCTAATCTTTAACAATTAACCCCATGAATGCATTAAACACAATAATAAACAACATTAAACCCATAACTTACCATTTAAGCATAAATCCTCAAATCTTCCGAAATTCCTCCATCTCTTCTCTCTTCCTCCATCTTCGACGGTGAGCTCTTAAATCCTCAACAAATCTTCATCTTCCTCAAGAATCAGACAAACTAGCAATGAAAATCACAAAGAGAGGAAGAGACGATAATCACGAAGGAAGAATTGAAACTCACCAAAGGAAGGAACCGATCGTGCCCTAGGAGAGAAGAAGAGATCAATTCGAAATATAAAGCATATATAAGTGATTTGTCCCACTTTCCTCTTAATACCAGTAAATATGTTACTCTTTTCACGATCATTTCCAGTCCGATTTGTCTTCGAATTTCAATGGCTTGACATATTAAATTTCTAAACTCAAAATTCTAAATTCCCATTGCCAATGGACAATTATTTCGGTCCAATTCATTCAATCAATCTGCCTCTCGAAAAATTTTCGTCCGACATTTTCTCCCAAATTTCCAGAAAACTTTTTGGGGGTTCACTCTCAATTAACAGTCACTCTAAATATTTCCAATTCAACTATTCATACCCAATTATTCCAAAATTTCCAATAACTCACAATCAAATCTCATTAGCTCTCAAATCACAATTCATATCATATTCAAAATCAAATGCTGGGAAAAAAGTCATGAATCAAATGCTGGGAAAAAGTCATGAATGCATGTACCTATATGTGCATGTGCAAAAGACTCATGGCCTCCAAAATTAGAGTTCAAAGGATGCTCAGTCCATATTATGCGGTAAAAAAAATCCTATCCCATCTCAATTTACTAATATAACCCTCCCATCGGTGACGGGATGTTACAATAATAACATATATTTCTTAAATCTTTAAGTTATATCGAACAAATACCAAATCATTCAATTTTTTGTATTGCAATATATTCCTTTTCTTGAAATAAAGGAATTTAAATATGTTCAAATTCCTTTCACACTCTGTTGTACTCATGCATTAGCATAGAATTTGAATCGTAAATATTTGTAATTTTAGAACACCAATATCAAATTAGTCCCACCAAGTACCTATAAGATGACTACAAGGTAAGGTGTGTAAAAAGAAGACCTATTTTTTAGATTAGCCTTGATTACTTCCTTTTCCCTCTCCATGACATCATAAAAATAACTTATTTTTGCTTTCTCATCACTATTAGCTAGATAAAAAGCTATCTCTAACGGCTTACAAACTTGAATTGCAAATTGAAACTAGGACTGAAATTCATTATCTTCAAGTATAATTTTAGAAACCTCAACTCTAGCATTAGAGCTAATATGCTTTATTGCAACTCACTTATCACTTGTAAACATTTTCCTTAACTCCTTCTTCATCAAAGCAAAAAACTGAAGTGATAAGAGATTAGTCATAAATCTTATTATAGCATGACAACACAAATTCCTACCATTAGTGAAATCCTTTCTCATCAAATTTAGTACCTATGCATGATTATAGATAACCTTGTTCACTGTCTTTGCTTTCTCCATAGTCTTATCAATGATAGGAAAATATCTAGCATCTTTTATATTTTCCAACATCAGGTTAATGCAATATGTAACACAAGGAGTCCAATAAAGAGGATTATACTTGCTTTGCAATCTTTTTCTTACTGCTTTGCAAGCAAGATCATTTTCATTAATGAACTAAATAATGTTTTCTGACCGAATTTCATTCATAACTTCATCAAATATCTAAAATAGAGTATCAACATTTCTAATAAGGTCATATGCATTAATAGACTTTTAAAACATTATCGTTTCAGCATAATAAACTAAAAACTTGATAATAGGTTTATGTACTCTATTTGTCTAACCATCACACATGATTGAACACCCTTAAGTTGCCCAAGTCATTTTTCTTCCAACGAAATTACTTTTTATTTCATAAACATAGCAATTTAGATGTTTACCTCTATAGCCATCAATTGAAGGAGCCTTATATCTTGGAGTGTAAGAGGTAATAACATCCACCATAAGTTGGTAATAATAAGATTTGGTAGCATTGAATGATACATGAAGCGAAAAAATACACGGATTAATATCACCAAGAAAGCTAATGTCCAGTAGATAGATCTAAAAATATTTAAGACACAACAAACACGACTGGAGAACCTAAGATATATGAAATCTTAGACCCAGAAAGATGTTGTTTGAAGAACCCTTGAGAGTTGAATGCCACGAAGGATGATTATGCCTTCGATAAGTTTATAAGTGTTCAAAACAAATGTAAGACTTAAGAGAGATAAACTCACAAACTCATAAGAGAATTGTTTCAATTTCTAATCAAAAGGGAAGTGTCTTCCCTTACAATGAAAAACAGTATTTATAGGATAAGAGTGTGCCTAGTCATATAGGGTAAATATCTAAATTAGTGAAAATAATTAGTCAAAAATGGTCCAAAGACTAAATAGGAAAATTAATTCAAAGAGTAGTATTTGGAATAATTTCCTTTGAAGATTGATTCTTTTGCTAAAATTGTTGAAGGAATAATTTTTGAGATAATTTTCCTTTGGAACTCAATTCTCCGCCAACTTTATTCTCGTGCTTTGTCCACGCTTACTATAATGGTCCAACTGAGGTAATGGGGCACCTCCTCCTCCGGTTTGCCACTCGAATTCTTCATTTGAATCTCCTGAACCAACCCTGCCATTTTCTCCTTAATTCTCTTAACATGAGCTCGGGTTATCGGTCCAACTGGCACATACAAAGGGTCCTGTTTCCTTATCTTGGTCTTGTTCGTATTATCCTCTCCTTTATTAAGAGGATTCATCCACAAATCAACACTTGTGTCAAAAGGAGATAAATCACTATCATTGAAAGTGATCGATACATTGTACTCACCTGGGAGCTTTAATTTGTATGCGTTGTCATTGATCCTTTCAATGACTTGAACCAGTCCATCCCCTCAAGGTTACAACTTATTTACCTCTGTTTCGAGAACCTCTCTTTATGCATATAAAGTCATACCCAGTCACCTAGTTCAAAGATATTTTACATCGTCCCTTGTTGGCTTTACTGGTATACTATTCATTCTTCTTCTCAATTTGAGCTGCTTTCACTTTCTCATAAAGTGACCTCACCAATTCTTCCTTCCTCCTGCCATCTAAACTACGAGATAGGGAATCTGCTACCACATTCTGCTTACCCTATTTGTATTTGATCACATATGGAAAGGACTCAATGAATTCCATCCATTTGGTATGTCTTTTATTCAGCTTGCCTTGTCCCTTTAGGCTCTTTAATGATGATCAGTGTGAACCACGAACTCCTTTGGCCATATATAGTGTTTCCATGTCTCTAATGCTTTAATGTGGGCATAGAGCTCCTTATCATACATAGTATACTTGAGTGGTGCCCCATTGAACTTCTCACTGAAATATCTATTGGGTCTTCTATCCTACATTAACACAACACCAATACCTATTCTCAATTCATCATATTCAATCTCAAAAGTCTTAGAAAAATTAGGTAAATCCAAAATAAGTGTAGAGCATAATTTTTCTTTAATAAAATTAAAATCTATTTCTTGTGCCTTGTCCCACGTAAATCCTACATTTTCTTAATTACTTCAATTATGGGAGTAGCTAGTGTGCTAAAATCTTTAACAAGTGATAAAAAATTGTCATCCTATGAAAACTTCCTACCTCTATGATGCTTTTAGATGTGGGTCATTCCTTAACTGCTCTTACGTTTTCCTCATCCACCTCAACTCCATTATAACTCACAACAAATCCAAGGAAAATAACTTTATCCACGCAAAAATGACATTTTTGAATATTAGCATAAAATTTTTCCTCTCTAAGTACATTTAGTGCCTCTCTCAAAAGTCCAATGTGAACCTCGAAGCATGTCCTATAAATAAAAATGTCGTCAAAATATACCATAACAAATTTACCGATCAAGTTACGCAAGATATGATTCATTAACCGCTTGAAAGTACTAGGTGCATTTGATAAACCAAACTGCATAACTAACTACTCATATAAGCCATTTTTTTAATGTTGCTTTCCATTCATCACCTTCTCTTATCCTTATTTGATGATAGCGACTTTTTAAATCTATTTCGCTAAAAATTTTAGCCCCATGAAGCTCATCTAGCATATCATCTAACCTTAAAATAGGATGGTGATACTTAAACGTTATGCTATTAATGGCTTTGCAATCAACGCACATCCTACAGGTTCCGTCTTTCTTGGGCACGAGCAGGACTATTATAACATATTGGCTCATACTTTCCCTCACGTACCCTTTGCTCATAAGTTCCTCTACCTGCCTTTGAAGTTCCTTTGTCTCCTCAGGGTTACTCCTATAGGTTAGTCAGTTTGGAATAGCATCCCTAGGTATAAAGTCTATATGGTGTTCAATTCTGTTAATAGGTGGTAACCCACTAGGTATCTCCTCGGGGAACACATCCCCAAACTCCTACAATAAAGAAACAACCAAAATGGGGAGGGAATTGTTAGTCAAATTAAGAACAGGGAGAGATTCCTTGTATACCAATAAAATTAATTGTTGGTTTTTTTATAGGGCCTTTATAATCTCACCTTTCCTTGCAAAGAAACTCTTTCTTTTTGTACTCTCCTTTTTTTCCCTCTCGTTTTGCCATTCAAACTTTCTTCCTTTTTTACACTCATTTTCTTAATTTTTTTGTTTGCAATCAATTATCTGCCTCCTGCTTCAACTTAACTTAGTCCTTATAGACTTGTGGAAGTGTTAAAAGCCCCAATATAATTAGCCTTTCATCTATCTTGAAGTTATACCAATTCTTGTAACCATCATGTATGGCATATCTATCAAACTTTCAAGGCCTTCCTAATAAAATATAGGTTATTTTCATTTGAACTATAGCACGTAATACCTTATCAGTATAAGTCCTAATAGTGAATTTTACTAGCACCTGTTTGTTCACCTTGACCTCGCCACTGTCATTGAACCATTGCAACTTATAAGTTTTAGGGTGTTTAATCAATGGTAACCCCATCTTCTCCACAAAAACTACAATGGCCACATTAGTGCAACAACCTCTGTTAATAATCATAATCTGACGCTTTCCTCCCACAAGACACATGGTATGAAAAATATTTTTCTACTTTAAGTCTACTTCATTCACCTGTGCCCGAGTATTAAAGGTTCTCTTAGACACCAAAGTTGTCAGGACAACCATTAGTTCTTAATCTTTATCATCCTCATAGGCCTCCTCACTTTTCTCATCTTCTATCTCGATAAACCCATTCTTGTTAACCATTGTCCTTTTGTTGGGACATTGAGAAGCTATATGCACACCCCTTGACATTTGAAGCACTTAATGTCACGATTCCTAAAAGATGTGGTTTCTACTTTGTCGTTGTGCTTTTGTGTCAGTTCTTTTTCCCTATTGATGATTCCCCTTTACTCTTCCAACCTAACTTATCTGACCCTTCCTTACCCCACCTAGGTTTTGATAAACTACTAATTCCAGCTGTGGGCTTGGAAATCACTCTCTGCTTCAACTGATTCTCCATTTTCATTGCCATGTGCACCAATTCTTCCAACTCCATATAATGGTATAGTTCAACCACATTAGCTATCTCCCTATTTAGACCGCTTAAAAATTGTGCTATTGTGGCCTCCTGATCCTCCTCAATGTTAACCCAAATCATATTCATCTCTATCTCCTTAAAATAGTCATCCACACTTTGATTTCCTTGAGTCAAAGTCTGTAACCTGTGATAAATCTCTTGATAGTAGTGAATTATGACAACCTTTAATTTTTCCCGCGTCCTTATCGGCCTCTCTCGATTTTTCTTCCCACCATTAACTAATTAATCCCACCAAACTAATGCGTCATCCGTAAATTCAGTAACGTCCAACTTCACCTTTTCTCCTAAAGAACCCACGACAGTCGAGCATCAGCTCCACCCTCTTTTCCCACTCTAGGTAAACTTCTGGATCACTTTGTAAGGTTTTGATCATGCATCTCACATATAATATATATCAAATATACTTATGTATATCTACTTATGTATATAGATATAGAAAACAAAAACATGAAATGTAAGATGTTTACATACCTTTCTGATGATCTCCTTCGTTCTTTAATTTTCTCCTCGTTGGGTTGTCGTAAATCATAATAATTAATATAGACCGTCTCTAATAAAAGTCTATACAAAGATAGAAGGATGAAACCTCACTAGGAGATGGCTAGAATTTTTTCTTGATGCTAGCAAAGACGAGAACTCTTGTGAGAGTTAGAGAGAAAAAGAGTGTGTGTATAAGAAAGAACCTTTCTTTCACTTGTTTCTTACATAAGATGCACAAAAATCATCTCTATTTTATGCACCATTTAGCCTTTCCATAACCCCTATCACTAATAAAGAGTTATGGGAAGTTAATGGTCATGAATAGCATACATTAATGGAAGTTATGGGAAGTTAATGACCATGAATAGCATGCATTAATCGAAGTTTGGGAAGTTAATGGCCAAATTGGCAACCAACAACACTTGTTTATAATCCATTCTATGCAACATTTTCTACTATGATCACATCATGATACAATCCTGAAACACTCTCTCAGATTTTGAATCACCATTCAAGACCATTTACTCATCATTCGGATCTCATATGTATGTGACCCATTAGGTCCACGGTTATGTTGGCCACTTGAATTAATACTTAATTCAAGTAAGTCAAGAGCAGTATCTAACAATACGTTATGACCCCCAACAGAGAATGATCAAAGTGTCAACTCTCACTAAATTGACTACGTCACATCTAGTCCACTAGACTGACTATAGCATGTTTTGAAACAAAACTTTTTTTTTCCAAAACATGGTAGAATTGATATCCTATAGTTTTCTTAGAATATCCTATAAATAGACACTTGCCAAATTTAGCTTCAAGCTTATCTGACTGAATCTGCTTCACATTAACAGGACAACCCTAAACTTTCATATAAGAAAAATAGGGTTTCTTATTAGTCCATATCTTATATAGAGCAACATCAATTGACTTGGATGGGACGCTACTTAATACATAAATACAAGTTTCGAGTGCAACCCCCAAAAGGATTTTATTAAATTCACTAAACCTATCATAGATCTCACCATGTCTAACAAGGTCTGGTCTCTCCTCTCAGCCATACCATTGTGTTGTGGTGTGTAAAGTGGAGTCCACTGGGATAATATTCCATTATCCCTGAGATAATCCAAAAACTCTTAGCTTAAATGTTCAACACCTCGATCCGATCGAATTGATTTAATACTTCGTCCAAGCTATTTCTTAACTTCATTTCTAAATTCTTTGAACCTTTCAAAGGCTTCAGACTTGTATCTCTTAAGATACACATACCCATATTGAGAATGATCATCGATAAAGGTAATGAAGTATACGAAACCACCTTTAGCATGTATGGACATCGGACCATATACATCAGTATTTATTAAGCCTAAAAGTTATCAAATGCCTTCTTCTACTTCAAAGACTCTAGATAGGCCGTACAGTTTCTCTTCCAATAGTCATCCTTGCCACAGTGGAAGAAAGTTCCCTTCAAGGTAGTCTTATTTGCTTTCTTGACATCCCCCTTAGTCCTTACGGACTTCTTCTTCTTTTGACTCTTTTTTTTCAAACCAAAAGAGTCCACCACATCACAACCTTGTCCTTGCGGATAGATGGCTCAACCGCCTTGAGCATGTTGACCAGCTCAGGAATTGTGTTGGATATATTGCTTATCTGATAGTTAAGCACAAATTGTGAGTAACTATCAGTTAAATCCGTCAAAATTAAGTCAATACTTAATTTATGATCCAAAACAAAATCCAAGAAGGCCAACTGCTCGATGTAGACATTCATCTTCAGTGTGTACTGTACTGGAGATGTCCCCTCAACCATCTTAGAGTGGAAGAGCAATTGTGAAGTCTCGAACCGTTCAAACGTTACTTGGTCATCAAAAAGCTCCCTAAGATGATAGACTATAGCATGAGCATCCGTAGCCTCGTGTTCCTTTTGCAGCTTCAGTGACATAGTAGCTAGCATAATATAACTAGTTATCTCAATATCATCGAGATGCTTCCTATATGCCCTTCGATCATCATCAGAAACATCAACAGCAGGGGGATTGGGAAGTGATTCTTCCAAGACATAACCAAGCTTTTCGAACTTGAGAACTATTCTCAAGTTCCTAAGCCAGCCAAGGAACTTTGGTCCAGTCAACTTGTTAGCTTCCATCTGATCTTAGATTCACATTAGTACTCATGATGTTGACTTGGAAAATAGCAACCTTTCGTCAAAAACAGAAAAATTAGAATGTACTTAAATGCATGTCTATAAGGACTTTAATAACACACATTATGACTCCTGCTATTTTCATAAATTCATAACCCTCAATATAAATCCGAGAGAACTTGTAGAGAAATTTTCCTGGTGGGTTGATATCCAATATCCCTATGAATGTCCTTGGGTTTACCCAAAAAGCCACCTTATTTCAACCAGTAAGTATCGATCATACCAATTGCATCTCCAATGCAATTATCGAATCTATCGCTATTAGCTGTTGATGCGTGCATACTCATTGGGCTATCAACTCTCGACATGTGTACATCTAATATACACTACCTAACTTCATCTCTGTCCATGTTGATCTTAGGTTTGCCCAACAAATCAATGCTTCTAGTTAAAACTGACCCATTAATCTAAAAATCCTATTTTTATGGTTTGAACATATCCGTGTAAGGCGGGCTTAGGTTTGCCCAACAACCCTAACTTTAAAAGGACTTTGGTTCTCACCATATTAAAAGAAGGTGTTAGTTTTAATATTCTGAGGGGTTTGACTAACGTCTCATTTAACTTAGATGGTCTTATACATATAACTCATATATATATATATATACACACACATATAGTTACTATAACTACAAGGCATGATATAGACTACCTAATCAAATTAGGCCTAAGCCCATAACCATCCATCATGCAAGCCCACACATTCTCCTAACCATGCATTCTCTAATGAATATATGTAAACACTTCATTTTGGTTATAACATCTTATGGATCCTAACATGAAAGCCCAATCCAACACTTGGATCTAAGCCCAATCCAACACATAGATTTACTATTTACCTTTTACTAACTTGGCCAAAAATTACTATTGTTTGTTATTTCATTTAGAATTAATATTAATCTAATTAACATGAATGCCTAATTCCATAAATTAATTCATAATTAATTTACCTTCAAAAATTTATTTGATGTGCAAAATTATACAACTTCAACTTTGTCACACATGCCAATTTTCTAGTTTTACTAAAAAATTATTGCTCTACTAAAATTAATTCAAAATTAATTTCTATAATTTTTCAAAATTTTCAGAACACCAAATCATCATTCCAAGAATCTCGAGGTCATTTCATAATGATCAAAATAATTTAGGAATCACGCAAAAAATATTATGATCATCGAAACACCGATAAGACACCAAAAACGACAAATATGACTTTTGGAAATCAAATTTCAAGAAAAATCATTTAGGAAGCTATCAAACATCAAATTAACACATTTTTATCACATAAAAATATTTTTAAGGTTCTGGAACTGAAATATAAACATACAAAAACAACAAACAAAACAGATCTTACATTTTCTGGAAACATGTCTAGATCTAAAAATTGTTTGATAAAATTATTAAAACACTTTTAATAATTCAAAAAATTACAGAGGCATAAACACATCCCAAATATGTTCCAATAATTTTTCCAAAATCAAATTCTACGAAATCATGTGTAACCTTTTCAGTTTAGCCAATAGACATCACATGCCCAATAGACAAACAAATTTCATGCATGTTCTTGTAAATTTCAAATTAAATATTTTAATCACATTAAAAATATTTTCAATCATATTAAATCATTCACCTACATCTTATGAATAGATTGGTGAAAGAAAAATCATTTTTCTATAATTAATTTTAAAAAACATTACTGAACTCTAAGCTGTCACAACCATGAAAACAGTTTTCATATGTCATGTATTCTACATATAACAAGGCACAAGATGGCTCTAATACCACTGTAAGGTTATGATCATACATCTAATACATAATATATATCAAATATACACAGAAAAAAATAAAGTGGAACCTTAAAAACTATATCTACTCATGCATATAGATATGGAATACAAAAAAATGAAATGTAAGATGTTTACATACCTTTCCGATGATCTCCTTTATTTTTTAATCTTTTCTATGTTGGGTTGTCATAAACCACAACGATCAACATAGACCGTCTTTAATAAAAGTCCACATGAAGATAGAAGGATGAAACGTAACTAGGAGATGGCTAGAATTCTTTACTTGTGCTAGCAAAGATAAGAACTCTTGTAAGAGTTAGAGAGAAAAAAAATGTGTATGTAAGAAAGAACCTTTTTTTCACTTGTGTCTTACACAAGATGTATGAAAATCATCTTTATTTTTAGCACCATTTGGCCTTTCCATAACCCCCATCACTATTGGAGAGTTATGGGAAGTTAATGGTCAAGAATAGCATGTATTAATGGAAGTTATGAGAAGTTAATAACCATGAATAGCCTACCAAAAGTTGACAAGATTGAGATATTTCTTCGTTGATTGTGATTTATGTCAGCAAAAGAAAGTTAGAAAAGAGAGAAAAGGTGGCGTTTTCTTCCTGCAACCGACGACGCACAGTGTTTGTGGAGTTTCAATAAGCGTTCCATTGAACTTTCGTTTGAGTATTGGGTAATATCTTCCGGAGGTCAAGGCATCCATGGACCTCGAGGGTCAGTCGACCAAGAAAGGTCAGACTCGGAAACAAGATGATGCAATTCCTCTTCCAAAACTGACGTATAGTGCGGCGGTTGTAGGGACTTCTGCTGTGACTGATCATGCTTCGATGTTACCTTGGATAGACGAGGCGCCTATAGCCGTGGAATAGGGGGATATTATGTCCGAAGAGGGGGAGCGAGGCCCACGTCTATGGCTGTCCCAAGCCTTCAAAGCTCGACTAGATCACCAATGGGAGCAGGTAGTGGTTGTCAAATTCCTGGGGCACCGGATAGGATTTCACACCCTCAGCAACCGACTCCAAGGCTTGTGGCATCTACGAGGACAGCTGAAGGTGGTGGACATGGACCACTATTTCTACCTCGTCAAATTTAAGGAAGAGTCCGATTATATCAAGGTTTTAACCAGTGGCCCATGGGTGATTTTTGGACAAGTGCTGGCTATCCAAAGATGGCTCCTGTCATTTTGGCCGACGCAGGCACAGGCTTCTCGAGCGGTGGTCTGCATCCGATTTCCGAACCTCCCCATTGCGCGCTACCACCCCCAAATACTCCAAGCTTTAGGGAACATGGTGGGCAACCTTGTGAAAATTGACGAAGCCACCACTACTGCTCAGCGTGGCCGATTTGCGCGTCTGGCAGTTGAGCTTGACCTTAGCGTTCCCCTTCGCACCAGCGTGGACTTGGATGGAGAGACATTGTTGGTTGAATACGAGGGCCTCCCCTCAGTATGTTATGGTTGTGGATTCACCGGACATGCAACTGGAGCATGTCCGAAGCTGGCAACTTCCTGGACTCCTAACCAGGAACCATGCAAGAAGGAAGCCTCTGTGGCCACGCGGTGTCACCAGACAGGGTCGACAGCTACAGGGAACTCGGCAGACGCAACCACCAGTGAGAGCCCCTAGATTCCCATCCATAAGCTTGCTCCCAGACCTACCTCGAAACACCTAGGAGGGAGTAGCACCCACCGCACGCGAGCTGGAGGCGCTCTACACAAGTTGCCGGCTACGGTCCCAGGAGGATCACACAGCCACGCTCCAACCAGGGCAGAGACGAAAGGGGCGACGCCCGTTCGTGGTGGTTTACATTTTAACGTGTTGGAGAACGTTGAGCAGCCTTCAGAAGACGTGACCCCTTCTGCGGTAACATCTCTTCCATTTGTGTTTTCGGGCAGTGGAATACGTGTGGAGTTGGCATCTTTAGTTACAAAGGAACTAACTAGGAACTAGGCTGACCCCATCCTAACTAAGGGTGATGCAAGCAATTCTACAGCCCAATCTAAAGGTAAAGAGGTTGACTCGACAAATCCGACCCGCGTGGGAAGGGTCCACGATAGCATTGAGAGCTTACCGGTGGCGAATCGAGTCCAACTCCAACCTACGGCCACGGACAAACACTTAACGCTCGAACTCCGGTCGCATATTGAAATGGTATGTGACTAGATCCTAGTTCCGGACCAACCTCTGGATGATGCCGAGCACTCCCACCTGATGGAGGGAGTTGAGGCCTCCGGAAGCAGGGACGAGGCTAGGAGCGCTGGTTCTATATCACCTCCCAACGTTCCTCTCGACTTAATCCCAGAAGTGAGTCTCCCAGTAGCATTATCGATCCAGCCTCTAGACAAGAAGATGGGTCCGACCCTTCAGGACGTAGAAACCCGGGAAGCCCAGGTGGAGCCTCTCTTTAGGTTTCGTTACCCTTCGTTCCTTATGTCAATTCTTCCATAGAATTGTCAAGGGGAAGGAGGGTCACGTTTTCAGACCATTCTGCGTAACTACCTGCATATGTATAAGCCGGGCATTCTGGTCTTGCTGGAAACTAGGATCAGTAGAGAGCGCGCTCAGGCTATCATTCTTTCGCTCAGGTTTGGCTTTTCCTTTCGCGTTGAGGCGAATGGCTTTTCGGGTGGCATTTGGCTCCTTTGGACGGAGGCCTATGATATTTCTACTATTATGGCTCATCGGCAGTTTATTCATACCATCGTGGTCTATGCTAGTCCGCAACAGTCCTTGCAGGCCCAGCTTTGGCCTCTCTTAACTTGGCTGGGAGGATGTCGTACGCAGCCCTGGCTAGTGGGAGAAGATTTTAATGCCAAAACTGGAAAGTTTAGATAAATAGGGTAGGGCCCGTACCTCGAGAGTAGTTAACACCCGGTTCAAAGATTAGGTCCATCAGTGCGGGCTTCATGATTTGGGTTTTGTGGGCTCAAGATTTACTTGGAGACGAGGTATGGTTTATGCCCGATTAGATCAGGTTTTTGGTTCGACTACTTGGCTTCACACGTATCCCCAATCGCTCAATCAACATATCCCCTTCCTTGGGTCGGATCATCGACCTATGCTGTTTCAGCTCCATCCGTTACCTTCTAGTTCATCGGGCCCCCCACACTTCCGTTTCCAGAATGCCTGGGTCACTCATTCGATGTTTCCAGGTTTGTTGACACAGCATTAGCTTCCCTTTGAAAAGACTATAAGTAAATTTTTAATTCGGTTCTCTAGCTGTTGGACCCCGCTGCCGGAGCCCAACGTCTGACATGAGAGCGTGGCGTGAAACGTGGTACTTATACATTTAAAGAAAATCCCGCGGAAGATTAATGGGCCTACTGGCAAACAAATTTGAAACTTGCTTTCCTTTACTTGAAACCAATACATGCATAATTCCTTAATCAAAAGATGAGTTTCGTAAAGCTTTTAGAATATCACAAGACAAATTACAATCCGTGAGTTCAAGAGGTAAAAATACAAAATACCCTTGAACCCAATCATACTTGAAATATAACTAAAACTTAAAATTTAACATGACAAAATAAAACTGGAGTGCTGCCGTACTCGTGGTTCACTCGATCTCTGGCTCGTCACCTGAATGGGGGAGATTAGAGGGGGGT
>JANTNU010000003.1:26268279-26279560 GCA_024752395.1 Erythroxylum havanense
AAAAAACAGAGGGGATAAGCCCTATGTTTTATGAAGCATTCTGTTTGCTGATATGTTGCTATCAGGCTCTCTTAATGGAAAAAACAGAGGGGATAAGCCCTATGTTTTATGAAGCATTCTGTTTGCTGATATGTTGCTATCAGGCTCTCTTAATGCTTATACCCTCTGTTTTTTCCCAAACATATGGGGCCTACATGAAATGCACATAATAAAGAATAGAGTCTGAATTGAAAAAAGAAGCACAATACCTCATATGTAATGTTGCCACCTGATGTTGCTGGCTGACGAAGAGATGCATTTGAAATTGAACCAGAGGCAGAAAGAATGCACACGTCACGCTTGCTTTGTTGCATAAAAAACATAAGTTTCTGCCCCACATCCTGCATAAGATTACATCATTTTGGTAAATAGAAAAGAGTAACAGCTGTTAATCAACTTAGAAAGTCGTGTTTCCATGAGAAGTACCTTCAGGTGTTAGCATCTAATGACTACAAACGGCCAAAATAAATTCCAATTCTACACTATCTCTCACCATGTTTAGAAAACCAAAGCCTAGGATATGAAATATCCTATCCTACATCACTGCATTCTGTCAATCCAATATGTTTACCTCTCCTATTTGAGGTACATAATAATTCAATCCACTCACAAGATACTGCCAACCACGAAAAAGAATAGTAAACTTTGTTTCCTGAAACTAAAATCTAAGCCACCATGTTATGACTACGAATATCCTTCAAATGCTGGATTTGGGACAATAAGTACCTTTTTACATTTCAATATATATCATCAAAATAAGTGATCTACTTATCACCATAAATTACAAGCTTTGGTGATCACAGAATTAATACTAAAGACATGACCAATCAATAAATTTACATACAATATCAACATAAGAAGTAGGGGAAAACAATCACATATTATACAAATCATATACTTCCATCCAAGAAAGTTAATAAAACTCAATAGTAAATTCACACAACACACAGATGCAGAGAGAAACACAAATAGAAAGAAAGGGCAATGCATGATGGTAAGGGTGGAAGAGAAATGAGATCATATTTTCATTGGAAGATTGAACAACAATGCTAGTAGTAGAAAGTTGAGCTGGTTAGATGGCAAAGAAAATATGCAGTAATCGCATTTGCATAACAAAGTCAATGAAGTTGCCCTTAGAAATCTAGCTATGTCTACTTGTCACTGATGAAATAACAACAAAACCAATAAATAGCAACATCATTTTAAAGTATAGTCTCCATACCTCTCCGGCAGCTACACTGATAACATGTGGAGCAAAACCCTGTCCATTCCCTGAAACAGTAAATAGAAGAAAATTTGTTCTAAAACCCAAGTAACAGATTATAAAGTCAATCAAAATGACAGCTTAGAATCTTCATGGAAGTGTCATGACTGAAAATAAACCTTAAATAATGAAAAGAATAAGAACGAGAAAATCCAAGTACGACACTGAGAATCTTGAAAAATCATAAAAAATTAGCATAGACACTTCAAGGACGGAAAGCTTTTAAAGACTATTTTGACAACATGCTATCTGTAGGAACCAGCTGGGATTTTGAGAAGACCAGAGTCACATGAACAGATATGCAGATGAGATGCATACACAGCTGTCTACATGTAAAAGGCCAAGCTGAAACAACATATGAAATAAACATCCATTCAAAATGGATATTTCAGGAATAAACATCAATGTCTTCACTTCTCCTCCAACAAAGGCAAAGCAATAAACTAATAACACCCTCACCAGCCCTACCACCCAGAAAAGGCATAACCTTTTTGAAGCATAATCCAAGGACGTTTTCGCGAAAGATAGAAATTAAACATCCACAAAGGCTAAACTGTCGAATTCAAAAAGTTGCCACCGAACCATGGAAAGACTAAGCCTTTAGTAAATAACAATCAAGGGGAAGCAACCAAGAAAACATACCGGAAACAAAATTTTCTCTTTCATTCAGAACAAATTAATCCTAGTAGACAAGGCTATATCACCATTCACATTCAATACAAGATGAAAACGGCCTACTAAACTTTCTAGTAAATTTCACAAATAAACCAAATTTAACAAGTAAATCGACTAAAACAAGAAGAAAGAGAAAAACCGACCAAGAGAAAGCAGCTGCTGTGATTTTTTGGAGGAACCCGAGTAAAGAGGAGATGATGAAGAAGCAGCATCCCTCTTGTTCTTAGCGAGAGAATTCGAAGACGCTGCCGTTTTCTTCGCCGCCAAAGCTTGCTCCGGCGTACCGTACTTCCGTGGCCGGCCTCTCTTTCTCCTCGCTGCCGGCTGCTCCACTGGAGCACTCGTTACGGCCGTTGATGAAGGCCCCACTGAGTGAGGGTACAGCATAGACGCCCCACCAACAGCAGCATTAGTGTCAGCGTTGCTGTTGTTGTTGTTGCTGCTGCTGATGCTGTTGTTAGGTGCCACAAGGCCATTAGTCCCCGAGAGAATTGTGGCCGTTCCGGTGGTGTTCACGACGGCTCCGGCGGTGGCGGTGAAGTAAGAGCTAAGAGGGTGGTGTTGTTGGCTCTCGTTTGCTTCCATTTTGTAGCCGAGAGAGAGAGGGAGAGAGATAGGGAGAGAGAAAATAAGTTATTTTTTAATTTCTTTTTGGAGGAATTGATTTTTATTTGTGGGATATTTTTAGGGTGGGGTTCCAAAAAAAAGGAAAGGGATATCCTCAGCCGTTGGATTTTCGATAAAATAATGCTGTTTTTGACTTTTGAAATATCCACACTTGATAGAAATTAGGAAGAGATATAGGAATTGGATTTTTAACAGGAAACTTGAACTTCATTTTTGACCGTTGGATGAGGAAAACGATATTTTTGGAACACCTATGTGCTCCAAAATAAAAGCTTGAGATTTCAACAGTCTATTTGAAACTTTGCCGGTTGATTTTCAAAACGTTTCGAAAGCCTATGTGTTTTATCGGGATTAATTTTCAAGAATTGAGTTATTGTATTTGCAAATATTCCTTCATCAAACAACCATGATTCCGCATATCGACAATTTTGTCCACGAGATTGATATTTACATAGCGATTTTGAAAGTCCTTTAAGAATTCTCAGTCAATCGTCACTCTCGTTGTCATGCAACCATTGCATCAATGCCTGCACTGTTGAGATGACTCACCAGTCACCATGCACCTCGCGCGGATCACCGCTGGTTGTTGTCGTTTTCGAAACGGATTGAATTACTATCAGAAGATGGGCCTAAATCTTATGTACGGTTGGAAAACATGAACAGTGCAGTAAATCTTAACAAACTGAATGGTTTTTTTTTTTTTTTGATAAATAACTGAATGGTTTCTTTCCAATCTTCCAATTTCTGATCCATCATTAGGATTTTTTAATCGCTAGTTAAATATGGAACATGCGCGTACTCTAGGACGGATTTAGAAATTTTTTCAAGTAAAAATAAAATATTTAAAATACTCTTATATTACTGAAAAAGATATAAATATTTGTATATTTAATAAACAAAAAATTACATCATTGTCTTGAGTTTCTTACATATAAGTATATAACTTATTACAATCGTTCCCTATAAGTTCTCAAATTTTGACATCATTGTAAATTTTTTTCATTTTTAATACTATTGAAGGTATCTTGCTCAATGTATGTGATTAACCAGTCATTCATCTAAGAATCTCTTATCTAATTGCACAAGCGATTTTTCACTATCTTCATTACAAAAAATACTATTTTCATTAATGCAGTAGCAGTAGGTAAAATCAAAGATAGTCTCACAAATAAAAACACTAAAGAGTATATAACATCCTTTTTTTGGCAAGATCATTAATCCTATTTAATATTAAAAATTGATCATCAGATTGCATATGAACAATATAATTGTCAAGTTGATCACCAAGAGTAATAAGTTCTACTTTAGAGAAATCAAAAGGATAAATTTTAGCAAGTTGAATCAATTTTTGCTTATCAAAAGCATAAAAAGAGTCATTTAGATTCAAGCATGTCACACAAATAAGCAACTTGGTATTTACCTCATTGAAGTGATTGTTGAGCTCTTGAAGTTGCAAATCAATCACAATGTAAAATAATTTCACTTGATAATGATGCAAATTTGTCATTTTTGTGCATTTCGCCTTGACCTTTCTCGATGTACAAAATTTCATATTTGGAATGGCAATATCATGACTCTCACAAAATGAAGATGTTTCATCAAATAAGGATTGACACATATCATCTCTCATCATTTTTAGTTGTTGTTTGGAAACTTTAATCAAAGATATTGCATTGATAATGTCTTGATCCTTTCTTTGCAATGATTGAGATAATTCATTTGTGATGCCCGAGATTTTTTTTATCAAATGTAAGCTAAACACAAATTCATAAGATTGGATAGAATCAAGTAAAGCATATGCTTCACCTTTTTGCTATGAAGTTATGCCTTCTTCCATAATGATCTCTAGAACATCAA
This sequence comes from Erythroxylum havanense, assembly GCA_024752395.1. NCBI lineage: Eukaryota > Viridiplantae > Streptophyta > Magnoliopsida > Malpighiales > Erythroxylaceae > Erythroxylum > Erythroxylum havanense. The sequence continues at coordinate 26,272,742 of JANTNU010000003.1, forward strand.
CTATGGAGTCAAACATCACAATTAAGCTTGATAATGATTCATAATGTGTGTCCCAAAGTGTGTTACCTGGTCTTTGAAGAGAAGTTTCTTGATGTAACCTTACCACTTGAAAGTTCACCATTTTTCAGCCCTTCAATAATCTTATTAAATTGCTTCTCACGAAGAAGATCTTTTCTTTTACAAGAACCTTTAACTACATTTGATAAGCTTGATATCGTGTTAAATAATAAAGCAACATGTACATGATTCTTGGTCATCGCTACAAGTGCTAATGGCAATTGGTGAGAGAAACAATAAACATAGTGAGTTGAATTTTTTTCTTTTAAAATAAAAGTCTTCAAACTATTAATTGCTTATTGTATATTGCTAGCTCCATCATAGCCTTACCCATGTAGAGATGATATACTCAATCCATGTTTTGAAAACAATTCATCTATTGCAAACTTTAGTGATAAAGAGGTGGTATCATTAACATGAATAATACTAATAAATCGCTCAAGCACACATTCTTTTGCATTCACATAATGTAAAACAATAGTCAATTGCTCTTTGATTGAGATATCATGAGACTCGTCAATAAGGATAGAAAATAACCTACCTTGAAGATCATTAATAATGGAATTGGAGGTTTCAATTGCAACGAATTTGAAAATATTCTTTTATATGTCAGGAGCAATGACTTTGAAATTTCCGCAGGCATTGTTTAAAACAACATTGTTGATAGCTTCATTATGGTCAGCCAAGAATTCTAAAAGTTGAACAAAATTACTATTATTACTAAAAGTTTCTGATTCATCACAACCACAAAAAGCCAATCATTGACATAAAAGGAGTCGAACATAATCCACTGATGTAGTGAGTTGGGTACGATAGTCCTTTCGAGCTTGGTTAGATTGATTAGCATAAGCAACTTAAATATGTTGTTTTTGATTCATTAAATCTTGATATTTCTTCTAAGCTATATTGTGAGTGGTATTAGGACCTCCTACATGAGTATGAAATCTATCTTTTTTCTTCCAATTGTTAAATCCACGAATAGCAAAGTACCACCACTTGCTTGACTTCCAATATTCAACCTAAAAAGATAACAACATAAGCAAAAATGCATCTTTTGTAACATTATACTCTAGCCAATTGGCGTATTTTTTAAACCAAGATGGAGCAAATCTACGATAAATATTTCCAAGTTTTCTTTATGAAAAATATGTTTAAAAGGTTGATATTGACCCTTTTGCAAATATGCTCTTCATATTCTATCACGGTCATTAGGATGATAATCTGAAATTTTTTGGCAATCTTGGATCAGATTGAAGATCATCTAAATTGACTTCTAAATGAGGATGCTTTAAAGGGTTGGGACTAGAATCCTTATTTGTAAGAAGTCTTTTGAGAAATTTGTCCATAACTGAAATCAAAGTTAAGTAATTAGAGAAGATATCATGATACTCAAATAAAATATATACATAAGTGCATGAGGAAAGAATAATGTTGTAAGAAGAAAAAAAGTTTGTTTAAGAACCAACAGTTGCATTATTATCAAAAAGAAAAAAAAAAGCTACATTTGCCAATCCATCATTGTTTTCAATTAATTATAAATTTTATAATTAATATTTCTACAACCCCCACTTTATTTATTTTCCTTAAGCACTCATTGTCTGATTGCCCATTCATCAGTTCAAAAAAAGTGTTATTTGCTCTCTTTCCCTTTTGTCTACAAATTAGTGAGAATCATTGAATTTCTCCCTATGTGTTTTGAATTACTAATTTTCTTCTTTTCTTTCTTTTGATTATTTTACTAATTAGTAAAAGAAAATCTACAAATGCTATAATGACTCAGTGAGTTTCACATATCCACTTAAAAAGATATTATAAAAGTATCATATGGGGACAAATTGAATACAAAATAAACAAAAAAAACTATCTATTCACAAAAAATTAACTAATTAAAACTATTTGAAGGGAATCAATTAACTTACTATTTAAATGCAGAATTTATGGCAAATGTTAGTAATTACTTGTTACTTTGATGGTCATAACTCAAAGATTGCAACTTTTAAAAGATGAAAGCTTTGGATGTGGTCCTCGTCGAGTTAGGAGGAGAAGAAGCCAAAAAAGACAAAAAGTAATGTGCTGAAGAAGCCAAAAAGGTAAAAAAAAAATCTCAATAAAAAGTCAATTAAGTATATGATTTTTATCTCTCTATTTGTAGAATTTCATTTAAAAAAATTCATGGCTCCAAATAATAGTAATCTTAATAAAAATGGATGGGCTCAGGTTTTATTTTTATTTGATATCTTAATATATCTAAAATTTTTATTATTAATATTTTTCACCAATTAAATTAATGGGGACAAAATTATATTTTATTTTATGGGATCAAAACTTATAATAATAATAGTTTTATATATAAAGAAAAAGCAATCAATTAAATATTGAAAAGAATAAAAGGGAATCAATTAACTTACTATTTAAATGCAAAATTTATGGGAAATGTTGGTAATTACTTGTATTTGATGGGCATAACTCAAAGATTGCAACTTGGAGAAGATGAAAGCTTTGGGTATGGTCCTCGTAGTATTAGATGAAGAAGAAGCCAAAAAGACAAAAAGTAGTGTGCTAAAGAAGCCAAAAGGGTTAAAAAAATCTTAATAAAAAAAGCCAATTAAGCATGTGGTTTTTATCTCTTTATTTGTAGGCTTTCATTTAAAAAAGTCATGAGCCCAAATAATAGTAATTTTAATAAAAATGGATGAGCTCAGATTTTATTTTTATTTGATACTTTAATATATCTAAAATTTTTATTATTAATTTTTTATCATCAATTAAATTAATGGGGGCAATTTTTTATTTTTTATAGGATCAAAACTTAAAATAATAATATTTTTATATGAAGTTTTTTAGAGGCAGTGGGAGCACTTGCCCCCACTTGCCCCCAATGTGCATCCATTCGTGCACATATTGTGAAAATTTATAAAAAGTCTTAAAAAATGAATAGAGTTGATGGCACTCTTTGCATCTTACAAAATTTTCAAAAACTTCTTAAAAAATTGGATCTCTATCTTTGAAAGTTTGTGTTGGTATGCCATATAATTTTGTGATGTAATTAGAAAATAAATAAGTTACCTTAGATGCTAAATATGAATGAAACAAAAGATTAAAGTGATTATACTTAATTGACACATTTATCACTCTCAAAGTTATCGTATATTCAGACTTAGGCAACCCTAGTAAAATCCATGCTCATATCAATTATGCATGTTGAAGTATAAGAAGTGGTTAAAACTTTGTAGGACTAGCTATTATTTCATACTTATTCCTCTAGTAAACATCATATCTTTAAATGAATTCTCTCACATATTTCTACATCATTTTCCAATAAAAAATACATTTAAAGTTGGATGTAAGTTCCTAAGTACCCTAAATGCCTCCTATAATAATCTTGCAAAATAAAGAACTAATTTTTGTTTTCAATTCACAATTATCTCCTACTACTATCCTATCTTTCCACTAAAGAAAATTATTGAACTAAATATAAGGTGGACTAGGCTACTCATCTTCTTGTAACTGTTAAGATTCTTATCTTTCTCCCAGCTTCCACTAAGAAGATTCTTATCTTTTTTCTAGCTTCTTCTAAGTTTCTACATTAAAGAGTTATAAATTTAAGGAAACACCAAAGTATGCAAAACAATTCTCCACTGGAACTCTTGACAATCCATCAATTGCTATATTGTTTACTCTTTCTAATATCAAAATTCAAAATCAAAACAAAGAATGTTAGTCAAACAAGTATGACAGTAAGAAGTATTAATCAATATAGAGGGTTTTATGGTTAATCTACACCATAAATTTCCTACTAGTTAAGTCATGGGACTAATATTAGATAATAACCATTAACATAAGTAATTCCTTTTCATAGGTTGACAAATGCATATACCTTTTAGATAAATCTTTACTTGCGTAAATAAAAGGACATCTTTCTTACATCAGAAGAATTTCTAGGCCACTCCCACTTGCATTAGCTTCTACTACAAATAGTTTCTTAAAATTAAGGAAAGCCAAAACTAATGAAAATTGGTGCAAACTTAAGAACATCAAAAGCATCTTCAACTTCCTTTTTCCATTTAGATGCATTCTTCTTTGACACTCTGCAATTCCAGCTTAAGAAATTAGATTAATAAACTGATGGCTAGTTTCTTGTCCTCTTCTTTAAGTAAGGTTCCTTTATGCCTTTAAACTATTTCCCCTTGCCCACTTCCCATCCTTTACCACCATTATTCTTCTTCTCCAACTGCTTTGCTTCATATTTGGTTTCTCTTTGCTCTTTCTTCTGGTTCGCCTTCAAGGAGGAATCACTATTTCCAGGGTTTATTTAACCTTACTCTTCTTTCCACTCTCTCCTGCCAGTCGCTATTATCATTTTTAAACTTCCTTTTCTACTTTTCCCAACTGCCAAAGTTATTTCCTCTCCTTTTCTAGGCATGTCTCTTACACAATATTGACACCTTCTGTCTAGGATAAGGGTGATTCCCTCCTTTTCCATTTTGATCCCTAATTCTCCACCACTCCTAATGCAACTCGCTCTATGGCTCCAACTCCCCAGAAAAGCTAGAAGCAAATGGTTGGAGACCACCATGCCTCAAACCTTCTATTCAAACCATCTAAAGAACTTGATAGCAAACTCATTGTTTATCCTGAACTAGAAGTCTTAGAGGAAGGAGCTCGCAATTGGGAATCCACTATAGAGGGATTTTTCTTTAATCAAAGGCCACCTTTCCTAGCTATTAAAAAATGGGCATGTAACATCCCATTCCCATATTAAGGGTTAGAGCCCTAGATTTCGGTAATTGAGAAAGTAACAATGAAAGATTAGAAAATGCATTTCATTCCTATGCATAATGTTAGCATACACACCCAGGAATATTGATTTTTACATATTAAAATAATTGTACATACATTCATTGATAATTTCTGGGTATAATAGAATTGTGATGTGATATTATTGAGATTTGTGAATTTGTTGCATTGAAAATTTATTTGGAGAGTGTAATTATTAATTTTGAATTTTGGTGAAATTTAGGAATAATTTTCGAAAATGTTAGATATTATTGTACTAGGAAAAATGCCACTTGACAAGTAAATTGATGTATATAAAATAGAAATAACTGTAATGATATTGAAAAAACTTGTGAGAAGATGACGTTGAAAGTAGCAAGAAGTCTTCTTTCAAAGAAAAATTTTCCTGAATTAGGTTAAGTTGATCAGATAATTCAATTTAAGAATGATCAATGAAGGAACAAAATAGAAATGAATATGCAATGAATCAAAAAGTAAATGTTGGAGTCATATCCCTAGTGGAGACTCAAGCATAATATATAGAATATGTTATTAAAAGTATATGCATTTTGTTGATGTCAAGTATCTAACAATGTGAGTGGATTTTTGAATTCGAGGTGACACTATAGCTAATGTGAGAAGAATTGAGGTCTACGTTATATTCTATGTAAATATGTCTGGGAGATACAAATTATATCTAATGAATGTGTTACCAACATAGGAAGTTATGATTGTAAATAAATTGAAGTATGTGGAGAAAATTATTCGAGAAAATAAGTCAATTAAGAAACTGAGAATAACATGAGATAATATTATCTCATTGAGGAATTAGTTACTTAAGGAATAGTGAGAACTAATCATTGGCACGATGATTTTTGACAATATCTATTGAGTTAACATATGCCTCCGACAGTATTATGGTATTGTAGATTAAAGCGATCCAAGTAAAATTGATCAATTAATGACTATGATCATAGATGGTATTTTGCGTGTATTCGATAAGTAACGAGAATATTCTTGAATGCTTGAAGTGAATCTTATAAATCATGAGAGGGAACCAAATAGATGCCAACTTCAATAAGAGTGAGTATTAGCTTGATTAATTAAAATATTAGGTCGTATAGTATCTGAACATAGCATATTGGGAGACCCAAAGAAAGTAAAGATAATGATGAAGTGAGAAACTCCAAGGAATATATGAGAGATCAAGAGTTTTTTGAACTAGTTATATATTGGATACTACCAGAGACTGTTAAGGAGTTTTTATTTATCTTAGCCCTTTGACAAAAATGTCTAAGGAAAATGTCTAAACCGTATGAGTGATGAATATAAAAAGAATTTTGTAGAACTATAACCCAATATTGATTATGCCATTTAGATTTGGAGATTTCGCAGTATACAATGAAGTTTCCCGTTAGAGATTAAGATGCAATTTATTGTAACATCATAAAGTGAGTTTGTATGAGACAATTAAGCCTTACGAGCTAATTATTTAATATATGATTTGAAACTTGCTGCAATAGTAATTGTTTTGAGAGCTTAGAGATCATTAAAGTTTGAGGTAATTATTGAGTTTGAATGAAATGAAAATGAGACAGAAATAATGGACATAACTACTAAAAGAGTATGATTGGGCAAATGAGTATTTTCCAAAAAAGCTAGTGTTGTAATCTGATGTATTGAATAGAAAATTCAATAATGAAATATCACAAGTTTAGATATTGAGGTTATCGATTTAGTGCAATAAAAAGCATAGAATGTCGAGTTGAATTTTAGGCAATTTAGAGTACTATTAGCTATTAAAATTAAGATTAGTTTCTTATGAAAGAATTAATAAAGCCCAAAAACTGAGGATTCAGGATTGTGAATCTTATAGAGGAATTGAAAATGAATCTGATTTTTGAGTTTGAATAGGAACAATGATATTTTGTGATTGAAATAAGAAGTATGTTGTTGGGCCCGGGCCCCGGATGTCCGAATCCCGAG
>JANTNU010000003.1:26330288-26347650 GCA_024752395.1 Erythroxylum havanense
AAAGATCATGCAAGATACGATCCTATGGAATAATTCTAGGAAAGCAAATTAAATTTAATTCAAAAGAGAATTGAGAATAGAGGAAGGTCATTTAATTTAGCTCATTGACTCGCATGAAAAGTATTCATAGATGGCCATCGTTTCTTTAGGAGAGAACTTGAATACAGTCATGACTTAACGAAACTAAATGAGATCAAAGGAAAGGAAAATACAAATGCGAGATATGACCTAAGGTATATCATACAATTTCTACTCAATGACATATAAGTCCTAGGATCAATTTGTTAATCGAGATGTTATATACTCCTAACAGATATGTGACTATGTGCTCTCGTCATATGCTGGTCACACTAGTTATTAAACAAGTATGAGTACTGCAAATTTTTTTTTGTTTTAAACCCATCATGTGTGAGTGGAAGATGATGTCGTTTTACACTCATAATGGGTCCAATGGTCATCTGGTATGAATAACTACTACCGGTAGTTATTCCCAGATGATCTATATATATAAGGCAACGGTTATGAACACATGGAAAATATGTGTGGATTTTGGATTTTGCAGTGAACAATCTTGGTTCGGCGTTCTCTAACCAGTGAAAACTAACAAATCATCGAGACAAGTATGTTTTGTTCCTCCATGCATATACAATGATCCTATAGTGTATGATATGTTCATATGTTTTTCTAACAAATTACATTCACTTTTGTCTCCGGTTTTTAGTACCAGGTATGCATTTAAGTGGGTTGTGGTAAAAGCGCTATTTTTGAGTTGAAATGGGGACTCAATCGTCCTATCCTATTATTCTATTCTTATCTTATTCTATGAACATCTATCGATCTATTTCATATGGGTCTCATTTATTGAATGGATGAATCATCATGAAATAAGATAGGAACAGAGTAATGAGATTGGGTAATCTGTTTCTTGAAATAGAATAAAAAATTTCCTTTTTTAATTCTTTCCCTCTCTCACACACACACTTTCTTTTTGGGTAAATGTTTTGTTCTTTTATGGGTTTTATTTTATTTGGCTAACTTGTCTTGTCTTGTTTTTTCTTTTATGTGGTGTTATTTTGATCATTCTTTTAGAGACCATATAAAGATGTCTTAATTTGATTTCTTTTGATGTTTGATCAATGGATCATCTGAAAGACCTTATGCAGAGTTGGTTTAAACTTACCGGTGGTTTTTTTGCTTTTTGTACGAATTATATGAGTTATATTTAAGTATTTTTTGTGGACACATAATGCTTAAAAGTTAAAATCATTTATCCTCGTCTTATTGCACATGAGCAAATTGGCAACGGGTCAAATTAGGTTCAAATCTACCCAGATCTGAGCTCAGCCCAAAATTTTGTCTTCCGGTTTTAACTTGCCTATATAAAAATTTCGAATTTTGGATTAGTTGAGTCGCGCAGCCTGTAGGGATCACAACGAGTTAGATTGGGCTTGGGCCTGGCCTAAGGCTTGAGCCCGAATCTGAGCCCGACTTAACTCGACCAATTTTTTTTTCAATTTAAAATATCAAAACAATATTATTTTAGACAAAATGACATCATTTTACATATAAAGGTGGGACCTTGGGTTCGGTTGGGTTAAGCTTAACAACGGAGTCCGAGCATGGTTTGAAGATCCGTCAATCTAAGGCTAGCCCGTTGATTTCGAGTCCGATTAGTCCCAAGCTCAAGGCCAATTGCCATCTCTATTAAGCTCAAGGCCAATTGCCATCTCTATTAACTTGAGTCAAAGCTGGTCTGAGATTCGAAATTTTGGAAATTAAAAAACTGAAGCCTAACCCAAAGCCTTATTAATTCAGGTCAAGCCTATTAACTTCGGGTCGGATCGGGCTAGGTTGGAGAAATTTTGTTGAACTACAATAGTAGTACATTATTTTCTGAATATTTATGATATACCCTTAATATTTAAGGTATTCATCTCTTAAAGTTTAATTTTTTTTGCGTTATAGTGGCTGCGAAACAATGTTTAATTATGAAAAGGATAAGAATTGTTTGATGTTGTATTACTAGTTAATATGACTTTTACATATTTATTGTATAAAATTAATATTATTATATTGAATATTTATATTTTTCTTTTTTAATAATTATAAAAATTAATTAATATAAACATAAAATTTGATAAAAATAAGTTAAATTAAATTAAATAACGATGATAAATTAAGTAAGTTTTAATCTTTACATTTTATTATAAAAATCGATTAAATTTATTTTTATTTTCAATTTTCATAAATTAGTTTAAAAAACAACAGAAAAGGGGGTATGAAAACAAACTGTCCTTAAAGGTCGAAATAAAAAAAGAGCAATGAAAATATGGGAAGGATTCATTAGAGCTAAAGTGGTTAGAGTTTGACTGACGTCACTAAACAACGAAGTGCCGTGAGTTTGATGTTATAGCCTCTGGCTTGGAGGGTAGTCATTCCTCAGCCTTCGCCACCTTTATTCTCCTCTCTAGTATTAGTAAGCGCATTCGGTTTCTTCTTTTGCTTATAATTTCTCTACAGTCAAAGTAACAGTTGTACTTGGCCTTTCAAATTTCCAGATTCAGCTAGGTTTCCACTCAAACTCGGTACCGGGGTATGTTTCTTAACAAGTTTCCATCTTTTTTTCTCCAGTTTATATGACTAAGTATGCTTGTATATGGGTTCTCGAAAATGGGGCATCTTGGAATTGAAATGGGATGAAAGATTTGCCCTTTCTCATTCTCGTTTTTATTTTTTGTCAATGTTCTAATATTCGTGGATTTTATTTGGATAGTTTGTTTTGTTTTACTTTACTTTTGTGTGGTTCTTATTTCGGTCATTATATAAAGATGCCTTAATTTGATTTCTTTGTGTTGTCATAGAATGGAACTAACCATGAAAAAGAGAGCCATTTCCTTAAGTTGCATTACATGTCTATTTTGTTTTAGATCAGGTACGATCAATCTTTGGATAGTTACGCACACGTCCTAAGTGGGCATGATGAATCACCATAAATATTCACCCTTTTGCTCTTGGTCTTTGGCTGTTTAGTGTCCAACATGTCTTTTACAGCTAAGGATCTATATTTAGTTTGGCTGTTCAGTATGGTTTGTACATAGAATAAAGTGGACAGTGAAAGTAGAACTGCAATATTCCTAACATAAAAACACAAGTTGATTACCGCTATGCATCACTACATTGCCGTTATCTGTATCACTGCTTCTTGTTTCCCTCTGACAGCCACACTATGGGATGACTTCTTGTATTTTTTGGTTATTTTTTTAATAAATTCTTACAGATGCTTGAAACTTAGGACTTGATCACAGATTTAGCTAGAACTTATGTCTGTGAGGGTAAAGACGGTGACCATTGACAGCATTCAAGCTGGATTTTGCTCTGATGACATCCTGTGTGAAATCCTGATTAGGTTGCCTCCAGAATCAGTATTTAGATTGATCCTTGTGTCAAAGAGATGGCTTCACTTTATTTGCAGCTCTTCTTTTCGTCACAATTACACCAGGAAGTGGAGAGTTAAATTCTCCCTTTTGGGGTTTTTTACATGCAATACTTTATACCTTGGAAGGCCTCGAGATGGTCTGCGCCGGCCCCCATCTGAACCTGCCCTTTCTTTATTGTCAACGAGTAAAGAGGGTGATGAAATAAAGTTTTCTGGGATCCTTAAAGAGCTTGGTTACTTCATTGACTCTAAAAATGGCCTTATTCTTTGTGGCCGGCACCCAAAGACCTATTTTCTTTGGAATCCTTTTACAAAGCAACATTACAAGCTTCCTCGTCCTCGAGTATATTTTGATGAGTTGTGTATGGCATTCCTTGTAGAGGACCATGCTGATGAGATTATGTGCTACAAGGTCATTCGAGCAAAATGTGAACGCCGACTTGACGAAGTTAAGACCGTAGCCATTGAAACTTTCAATCCCAAGACTAGTACATGGTACTTTTCCATACTCCATTGTTCTTCAACTTTATCATTGTGTCCTTGGAAAGTGGCCACAGTGATTAAATGCGTCGTCTATTGGTTTGCTGAACATGGAAAGATAGCCATCTATGACTCAGGTGATGAGGGAAAGCAGATAGCTTTATTAAAGCTACCAGGTTCAAATGATTTTGACGAGCAAGTTTTAGGGGAGTCCTTTGATGGTCTTCTTCAGTATGGTTGGAGCTGTAAGTCAGGCTTGGAGATATGGGTTTTTGAAAGGGAACCCAGTGAATGTACGTCAAGTAATGTGTATGAAACAAATCGGTGGAATAGGAGATATAGATTGAATTTTAAAATCATGTGGAAAATGAATCCATCCGTCGTGGCGTCATTGCATACAGGTAAGAAAGAAACTCAGATACTGTCTTTCTTTCCTCAGAACACTGAATCTGTCTTCATTAGAACTGGATCAGACATTTTTGTGTGTGACCTTGTTAGTCAAACAGTTGAAGTTGTTCGTTATCAGGGTCGTACTCCTTCCATATTATGGGATCACATTCACAGCAGGGTGGTACCCTACTTCCGTCCAGCTTGGCCCACTTTGCCTTCACGACAGAGTAGTGTGATTATGATATAATAGAAGCTTACTTTACCATATTCCTATTGTCGTGATTTATGTAAATAGTTTTTACTTGTGATGAACAATCGGCATTTATTTTGTTCCGTACCTAGTTTTACTTGTGATGAACAATCAGCATTTGTTTTGTTCTCGATCTGTTTTCCTCTGCATGTGTGTACCCATAAGCTTCATTTCTTCTTCTTCATTCGTGATATTGGCGTGCCCTTTGACTTGAATTCGTTCTTGTTTGTCTTACTATTTAAGAAATCTAAGTCTGCTAGAGAAAGCTTGGATGACAATTGTTGTAGTGCACGTACATGCATTCTTCACATGACATGTAGTCACTCTGAAATTTCGTTCTTTTGGGAATGATGTAAGAGAAATTGACAACTCTTTTCCTCTCAAAAACATTGTCTAGTTGTACAAACAGAAGAAAGAAATAGTTACATTTGGAAAGGGAGCAACTTCATCCCCGCTTATAACAATGAACTATCTACTTCTAAAAATTCCAAAGATGGTGAATCTAATGTAAGTTAATAATCAACGCTGAACAACACCAAAATCATATCAGCACCTGAAGAGCTTGCAGGATGAATTTACAGCTTGTTGGTGAAGAGATAAATAAAAGAGAATTCTGTCCTTTTAATCAGTATGGGGCAGCAAGAAGCTAAAGCCTGAATTCTCACGAATAAGAGGTGGTGGTTCAATGTCAGAGATATCAATTTGTTCCATTGACTTTGATAAGTCATCAACTGAAAACGGAATGCTGCATCAAATTTGAAAAAAGAAAAAAGAAAGTCAGAAATAACTGCAAGATCAAGTTGTACAAAAGCTGTTTTGCAAAGATTTTGTAACCATGAAACTCATTTGCTAAACGAGTGATTCTTATCCTTTTCTTTTCTCCCCTTTTTCCTTCTTTTGGGATTGAATAACAACACATAAAATATTCAATCATCAGCTTAAACTCGAATAGTAATAAAGTAAATATCCACCTCCCCGCAACATGGTAGTAGGAATCATGGATAGAAAAGTAACAATAATCTTGCAACTCTTAAGCACCATTTTTCCTGCTAAGAAATCTTGCCATGCATACTTTCTAGTAGATTGGAATGCCAGACTATGCCTCTTGTTAAAACTAGTAGAAAAAGGCGAAAGAATGAAAGAGAAATTAAAGGAAACACTAAACAAGAACCACCATGTTTGATACTGATGCTAACCTTGAATCGTCATCCAAGAGGAAAGAATTACTGACAGCATTGTTTGAATCTTCTGTCATCAACACCCTCATATTGGATATCACCTGCAAGAGAATGTTCATAAGCCCAATGGATGTGCTACTCATTTATAGATAAAAACACGAAACCTTTGCCTCTGTTCCCAAGTGACAAAGGTAGCCCTTAAACTTACATCAGGGGCCACACTGTGTGTGCCATACTTGTCATCCCAATACATTGTACTTATTCGGTACAGCTGCTGAATACTGAGAACCTGTAGTGTAGAAACTAATTTGGTTACAACAGACAAAAATGGCAGGTACAATCTAGTATTCAAACTAAAATACATTACTCACTGGGCATAGATCATGGCTAATTTCGTCCAGTGTTTTCTTTGGTTTTTGATGTATGACCTATGTCAGAAATGATAAATTACAGGACGTTTATCAAATCCTTAACCATAGTAGCATGTAAGCAGAAGAAAAGTAAATCGACAACCAACTGATAATGTACCAGAAACCCAATAGCCTGTCTTATATGTTTCAGCTCATCCCAGGCTGAACCGGCATACTGCACATATTATTTTAGCAGTTAGTACATAAACTGGTTAGAACCACAAAGCGCATGGGATTCAACTTTCTAAAGTACCTCATCTGTTGCCTTATAACACCAATGTTCCAATTCAGCTAGTCCGGCCTTAACATATTCACCATTACTAAATGAACAACACTCTCGCCTCAACAAAAGGCTGCCGAATAAATAGAAATGCAGCCGCTTAGTAAAGCATATGGTAAAACTACAAATCAACTTAAGCCACACACAAAGTGTGGATACAGGAACATGTACAACAGAGGAATATAAGTCGAATACCTGTTAAACAGTTGAACATTGATGAAGGAAAATATTTGAGTGAACACCTTACGAACCAAAAACGGTGGTACCTGGAAAAGGAATCATAAAAAATATAGTAAAGTGATAAGAACAGAACTCCTTTATCAAGTGATAAACCTGAGAAAAGTTATGGATACTGACAGTTCTAGGGACTAGGATTTCAGTGTTCACCAGTCAACATATTCAGATGGAATGGAATTTAAATAAAACAATGATGGGCTTTGCTAAGTGCTATAGAAAAACTGGTGTCCCGACAAAAGTAAATATAAAGAGCATGGAAAACAAATCAGATGAAGCAACTCATTCCTGCATCTTATAAATAAGCATACAGAGGATGGGAATTCCTTTCCATTCACTTCTCATCCATCATGCGAACCAAAAGAAGAGTCAGCTTCAAACTTGAGATTAATGTTTAGATTCCAAAACAAGGTTTCTTAGCAGCATCACAATTGTCTAAGCAGAGCATAGAGTAGGAAAGTTGTGATGAAGGAACAAAACAAAATGGAAGTTTAACTTACATGATTTGCTTTCAAAGTGTTTAGAAAGTTTCCAAGGCTTGTCACAATCCCTTGCCAATGAGCAATCAAAGCTTGCTGAGCTGCAGCATTAGCAACTGAACGTACACCCTTAACTAAGCTTGCTCTGGATGTTCTCGGAGCCTATTCCAATCATGTCATACATACAGCTAACAGTGTAAATTAAAACTAGTACAAGAAATATATGCATAGAAGTATAGCATTTTATTGGATACAAAACAGAGAATATGGTAGGCACATATATAAATTACCTGGATGCACAATCCAAGCAAAGGGGAAATCTCCTTCTTGAGATTGTCCCGAATCATTCCATAAATTTTTTCTACATATGCTGTAAGTTGCTGTTTGAAAAGCAAAGCTGGGTACTTGGCTTCAACTTGTCTCAAAGTGTCCACTCCACCACTGATACCACTATTTATTAAGGAAAGGTTGACCCCTTGGGGAGTTCCACGGAAACTCTATGAAGACAACAACACAAACTTTAATCAATTAAACAAATCAATCTTATAAATTTCTTTCTGTTTCCATGTGAACAATTACCTGGGTCATTCTTCCAAACAGAGTTGCAGATGATGATCGACGACGTTGTGGAGCCATTCCTGCTGCACCACTAGCTTTTAATGTGCGTTGCAGTAGTAACAGCAGAGTTGAGGCGTTTGACAACCAATATGCTAAAACATCATTGTTATCCTGAGTCTGTAGTCCAAGTTTTAAGAGAATGTCAAAGCATGTTTCTAAAGTTGGAAACTAAACATTAAAAAGAATTAAAATATTGGAACATAAGGTTTGCAGTTTCACACCTCAATAGCATGGCCTATTGTCTGAATGATTCGATCAAAAACACTAGTGCGCTCAACCTCAAAGGACCTCCATTGAAGAAGACATTTGTATATGATACAAGCAGCTATTGGTCTGTTTTCTTGAAAGCCTAGGTGCTGTGCAATACAACGAATGAGTAGCTCCTGGTTCTCCTGTTGTTTCTCATTTAATGACTTCTGAGGTTTTCCCTCTTCCCTTTGGTTTATTGAACCACTATGCAGATCCTGAAGCATTTATTGAGTTGAACAGAAGAAGGAAGGAAGGACGAAGAATATTTCAGAAATCAAAGAAATAAAATATTTTGTTGTTTGTTATAGGACATATTAGTTTGCATTTAAATGAGGTATACTCACCAAACCTGTCTTGTCAATGGGTATATGACTATCAGCCCTCTGTCAATTGAACAAGAAAAAAAATCTTACTCTTTTCCAAGAGAAAAAAGAAAAGAACCAAAGTATAGATTTGATTGATCCTGGTACCTGCATAATTGATCTGGAGCGTCCTGAAAGAAATTTATTGGGAGCCATGGACACAGCCTGCTGCCTAAGAACTTGATTCTCTGATTCTAAGTTCGTAAGCTTCTCCTCTAATCTAATTAGACGAGTGTAACAGGAGATCAATTGCATCAGAAAAATTAGAAGAGGTAATGATTTCTTGAAATGTACAGGTCAAATTCAATTTCACAAGTTTCAAGGTAATCAAGTTCAGCAAAGGCATATCACTAGATAGGTTTTTGTTCTTAATACACTACCTCTGAACGGATTCTTGGAGTTGCTGAGCCTTTTTATCTGCTTCTTCCAGCTTCTTACGTGTATTTTCAATAATCTTCTGGGCTTCATTGTATTTCTTGTCTGTATCCTCTGATCTTTCTTTCTCCGATTGCAATGAGGCCTGTGAAGACATGAAACCAATGCAAAGAGCAACAATGTGAGATGCTAATTTTAGCTCTAGTGTCAGCAAACAAGATGCAACTTCGGAAATATATAATCTTGGTTAGCTTAGATACCCATGAATTTCCTCAGATATGTATTAACATCCAACTATGTCCACGTGAAAGCAATTGCCTCATTAAGTTCAGTAACAAACTATGACAATACCATGCACTACTATGCTTTCATTAAAAAGAAAGAAGTGTGTCCAATGATAATATCTTTTCATGCTAACCTTGTTCTCCTTTATTAACTACTTGTTCTGAGCTTATGATAGATATCTTGATCTCTAAAACTAGCTATTCAGTTAGTGCTTCACCTCAATAGTCAATAGGCGTGAAAAACCCAGATTTCACAATGAAAACAAACAGTCATAGTCAGACATAGGTCATTTCAAACAAAAATGCAACTCTGTCAATGTTTGTAACTGGTTTAAGAAAGCATAGTTCGATAGTGGTCTTGGCATGTAAACTGACTTCTATCAAGACGTGAAAACTATGCAGACTGATCTAGTGTACTGTTATGCACTTCTGTTTTCAACAAGAATAGAACCTTTTTTGCAATCTGAGAATGGAAAGAAATTTTTTTGAACAATGAATGAGAGCTAACAGACATTCTAATACGAATTGAATGAATATGGTATCACATGCTTGGTACAATAGAAGCATGTAGAAATTATTGGAAGATTCTTGCCTGTAGATTTTCCAGTTCTTCTTTTAGGGAAGTAATTTTCTCTGTATCTTCAACAAGTACTTGGGTCTCCTTAATAACAGGAGGTGCTTCTTCAATGGCTTTCATTGTAGCTTCTCGTTCCTGGACAATCAATGCATTTGCTTCTTCTAATTTCTTTTGCATTTCTTCCACTGAATTCTGAAATTTTGCTACTTCTTGTGCTTTTGCTTCCTCTAGATCAGTCTGAAAGCAAGGGTTGAAGCCTTGGAATGAGCATATATGACCAAGGGGGATCAGTTAAATTTTAAAGGATGAAAATGTTGTGATAACTGAATGAGGCAGTTCTAATAATTTTCCTGTAGATTTATCAACTGTTATCACACTGGAAAAGGAATTATTATAATGCTTTACTAGGGCATGTTTTAAATTGGCATGCAAGTCCTAAAGGAATAGACAACTTTTATCAGTCTTATGCTCATTGATTGCCATCCTCATGCGATGAAAACCAACCCTTAGACGTTTTTCCAATTGTAGACGCCAAGAGAGTTCCTCCACTTGTTTCTCAAGTTTATTTTTGGCTTCCTTTAATGCACCTGCTTCCCTTGAAGCCTGCAAACATTGGAGGCAGTTGTCAAAACTCCAAAGGAAATGAAGCAGATTTCAAGCATTCAGCAAGAAAGATTAAAAACAAAGAAGGAACTGTGCAATATGGAACACATCTATATGCTATCCATCAATTTATGCTCTTGCATATTCAAATAATTCATGCAACATAGTTTTCAGGGGCTTGCACTCAATAAATTTCAGTCACTTTCACAGGAAAAGCTTGTCATGTTGCTAACCATTTTTAGCTTTCTTAGCTCCCTTCGGCCAAGCCTTCCCCTCCATCTGGTCTGTGATACAATTGCTCCTCTCTTCAGCCTCTTATAATAGCAATAATTTTTATGACAGCGCCACCGAGCCTGAAAGTTATATAAAAGGAAGAGATTATTGTACTTGAAAACTGACCATATTGAGAAACAAAACTGTTAAAGTAGTCTGGTATTATCAAGAATATAACCTGAACAAAAATTGCAGCTTTAGTTAATTTCCTGAATCGAAATTCTTTACGAGCAACCATAGCCCTTAAGCCAGTCTGCAGGAAAAGTGCAGAGGCATGGAGTTTTTTGTAGGCTTGTCTGGCTTCATATCTTCGGACTTGCTTTTGAATCTTCACAGCAGCTGCCTCCCTCCTCATGCTTTCAAAAATTTTGCAAGCCAGTCTTCCTACAAATCACGTGAATCCTTGTTGATGTAAGTAAATGACAGAAACTGATTATATAAAAACGAATAAAGAATAGATAATATAAAGAGGGCAAGAAATCAGAAGTCCATGCTTCTGTTTATGCAGATACTATGGCAATAAAATTGCTTCATGCTTTTAGCTTTTACGAAAGAATCACCTCTGCATACTGATTGCATAAATATTGTAGCCTTCCGCAATGCAATAAACCTTTTACGGGCACAATGAGTTCTTATCCTCCGTTGGATGGTTTTTGCTGCATTACTGAGTACCTCGGCTCTCATTGCATCTAATTCGGCCATCTGCCCCGCTCTCAAAAATACTTTTGTTTTACCTATCTGTATATCATTTCAAGTCCAATGCAATCAATAGCACCAACAACCTCATTTATTTGGACATATGAAAGTTGAGTGCAATGAGACGATATCTCAAGCATGCACCAAGAAAATAATGTACTTCTACAGAGCATCTGCATCAGAAAATGCTACTGAAACAATTTCACAGATTTTTCTTATACTAGAAACAACAGCAAAAATGATAACCTTTATACCTGAAACCCTTTAAGATCCTTCTTTTCCAAAATCTTTGTGCAAGCAACTTTTTCATCGTAGCTGTAGGCATAGATATTCCACAACAAACCACAACAATTGAAGTTTATTCAGAAAGAGCTACAAATGGCTTCGTAATTGAGACATTATTACAATGAAATGCACTCTTTGTCCAGATGAGATGCTTACTTCCCTTGCACAGCCTCTGGGGCAAGAATACCAAATCTGTTTATGAATTCAAAGAAAGGTTTCCGAGTAGGGTATCCAGCACAGCTGATTCTGATTGCTTCTAAAACACCCTAAAGATGTATGACCAGCAACATATTAAGAAAAAAGATTAAGAAGAAAGGTAATGCTGCTAAAGAATTATACAATAGTAGATTTTACTTACACCACAGCGCAGTTGCTGCATGATATTTGCATTCTCAAATATTGCAGGTTTTAGTAGGTTATTTGGCTTCACACATCTGATGTAGTGAGGCTCAGTAGAATTTAGTGTTTCCATTAATTGTTGTAGTTGTAGCTGCATAATTAATAGCAAACATATTAGCTCTTTTACTTAATGAACCACAACAATGCACAGCTCTTTTACTGAACCACAACAAGGCATTAAGTGTTTCTAGAAAGTTCTTTACATGGTGCTTCTGGATAAGATAAGTACAATAGTCTCAAAAACAACAGAAAGAAAACTACCTTAAAACGGGAACCAATTGAAGAGAACTTTGAAGATTTGCTTGTCTCTTCTGGTAGTGGAGGGAAAAGGCCAGCTACAAAAGAGCATTTGGATGCATTTAACAAATCTTGGTGCTCAGCAACCACATAGTCCTTGTTTTTGTCCAAAAATTGGTCAGATTGGTAGAGAACCTGAAAACAAATGCAAGCAACACAATCTTACTGAAATAAGAACTTGTTCAGAATATAACCATTATTTTTTTACAAATAACTTACTTCTCCAGCATAATGTGCAATGTTAAAATCTGTTCGAGATAGCTTTGGCTTGATAAAGCGCTTGTGATTTTTAAATGTCTGGTAAAGCTTATTTGCAAATGTTTCATGGGTTGACTTCGGAAACATGCTGAAATACAGGAAACATAGTCAACAAAAATAGCCAAACCAATGAATCTTCATTCAAAGCTAAAAGTAACAAGCTCTTGTATCTTAAGAAAGCCAGGAGGAAAACCATCTATTTAGTCACTTTCCTCAAGAAATATAACACAACATTGGAATTGAATAGGTTGCATACCATGCTTCATCAAGAAGGGCAATTATGCCACCAGGTTTCTGCAAGATCCCAATAATGGCAATCTTAATTCAAAGATAAAATAGAAAGAAGCAAGGGAGAGAGAGAGAGAGAGAGAGAGCAAGAGAGAGAGAGAGTCAAATCTTGTGAGTATATTGAAATTGGTTTCTGAAATCGAAATAGAAACAAAAGCTCAGCATATCAGTATCAATT
Source organism: Erythroxylum havanense (assembly GCA_024752395.1). Taxonomy (NCBI): domain Eukaryota; kingdom Viridiplantae; phylum Streptophyta; class Magnoliopsida; order Malpighiales; family Erythroxylaceae; genus Erythroxylum; species Erythroxylum havanense. The sequence goes on from JANTNU010000003.1 coordinate 26,343,168, forward strand.
AGAAAGAGGGCAATGTGGCTAAAATACAATTAACCTTTTCAATCAGATCCAATACATCTTGGTTGTCAACAAACTCAATGTAACTCCAATTTATCTGCTCTTTTGTGTATTCTTCTTGTTCCATCTTGAAAACATGCTGAAAGTCATACAAATTCCTTTTTAATTAAAAATCAATGATTGAAACCTTACTGGGTGGCTCAAGATCAATATTCATTACCTGGTTGAAATGTTGCTGCAACTTCTCATTTGTAAAATTAATGCAGAACTGCTCAAAACTGCATATTCAGATATTGTGGAATGTTTACAAAAATGATCAACAAAAATTGTCTCCAGTATCTAAAAGATAATAAGCTTTCATTAGTTATTTACCTGTTAGCCTTAAAGCTTTCAAAGCCATAGATATCAAGAACTCCTATCAAACTTTTTGAATTGGGATCTTGACCGATTGAATTATTAATTTTATCCACCAACCTATCAACAAGCAAACATGCAGGTTAAACCAACATTTTCATTAACATGTAATGCCATATTTCAAATTATTGACATCTCAAACAGTAAGGTTTTACCAGTCAAATAAGCGAGAGTAAATTGTCTTAGCTAAACCATCCCTACTAACAGCTGCACTTTGGGGATCAAGACTTCGCTTAATAACCTCCTCTGGGGTGATCATTACACGCTTACATAAGGCATCTTCCAATGCTACAGGATCACACCTGAAATAATGCAAAGTCTACTATTAAGATAAACAAACATTAGTGAGAGCATATACCTTACATTATGACAGTACATATCATACATGAGTAGTTCTGCTGCTGTTTTAAGATGGAATTTAGCTTGGTCATTTTTTGGAACTGATGAATCAACATCCTTTCCTTTTGCAAAATCAATATTTCCAAGATGAAGAACAGCAGCAACAACTCTGAAAATTGCTTCCTGAAGCAAAGTGAGGAAGAGTAATAGAAGTAAGATGATGTCCCTAGTGATATGATTCAACATCATGACTTCTTTTAGAACGTATACCTGCTCCTTTGAGCTTATTCCAACAATATCCATAGCTCTTCTTGTAGCAATGTAATCATGGGCATCACTTACACCAACAAGCTCAAAGCATTTTGACTGGTTAAGATAATGAAATGACTGCGGCGGTCCCAATTTATATTTTTCAACATCCTGTTAACAATATCAACTTTAGCTAGAACAGACTGGAAGGGTTGGAATCTACCGAAGTTAGGGATTGTGATAAAGTTTGCCACTTCAATAGACAGTTACCTCCTGAGGTGCAGCACAAAGAAGATAAAAGCAGTGGTAATTACGTTCAGGATCTGATATTTGGCAAACACGAGATCTTTCCAGGAGATAAGTTCTGATAGCAGCTCCTGAAATCCGTCCACGCTTATCAAACTGGATCTCAACAAATTTACCAAAACGGCTGCACCAGTATCAATTATAGGATCAAATCAACTTCAAACCTCGGGCAATTATATGTCTGGCATTTCTTAGAGAACTGTTATATGTAACGCAGGAAGTAATACAAGTCACTATAATTGTTCCTTTATGCTTTGGAAGATTAGATTCAGAGGAGTGTACACATTGAATGTATAGAGATATAAAAAAGTATCCTGCTTTTCTTTCCAAGTCAATTGTTTCACCTGGAATTGTTGTTTCTAACAGTTTTAGCATTCCCAAATGCTTCAAGGACTGGATTTGACTGCAAGAAAGAGAATATCATCAAATGGAAGACTGAATGAACATTCCCAGTTGAAGAACATGAAGCAGAGAAACTTTACTAGAGTTAGAAAAAGTTTCAGGTTATCAAACATACTTCAAGAACTTGCTGTTCCACTGTTCGTCCTTCAGTACCAGAGCGTCCACCCAAAAAGGCAAGGTATCTCATAAGCATTTTGGTTGTCTCTGTTTTACCTGCACCACTTTCACCACTGACCAAAATAGAATTGCTTTTCGTCTCATTGACCATTGCCCTGATTTTGTGAAGATGGTTATTGAATAAGATGTCCATGATTTAATAAAGCCATATATAGCACGTAATTTGAGATTGGGAATAACCTGTATGCTACATCAGCAACCGCAAAAACATGAGGACTCAGCTCTCCAAATGGTGCTCCCTTGTATTGTTGCATCATGTGAGCATCATATATATGAGGAAGTCTTTGAAATGGATTGATAGCAATAAGAATATTTCCAGTATAAGTCTGCAAAAGAGTTGTAAAGGTTCACTATATTCGGGAGATCATCAACATAGATAGTAAGAGAAAGAAAATTTGCTCATTTCTCCATCTCAGCATACAGAAAAAGGTCCCTGCAATGCTGTAAGAACTTATGTATAACTAATACCAGGGGAAAAGGAAACTTACATAAATTTCATTTAATTCATATCTAGCCTTCAGGTTCTGCAGTACTCCAGGCTCATGCAGGTAAGAAAGTTTTGTCATGTCGTCAACTCCACCAGGTGGAGCCTCCACATCTTTTGGATATATTTTTGATAAATTTGCAGTGACCTTAAGTTACAAAATGGGAAAGACAATCTCAGTAATCGATCATAGTCAGATGCCAAGGATAAACATGGATATCATTGTGGTTGAGCACTTGTACTCTCAAGTTCTATTTACGTTTTGTCTCTTTCAATGTTTTCAAAAGCGTAAACGTAACATAAGTATTCATATTGCTTTTTCTTTATAAATGGAGACTTATCCTAATAAACCGATTCAATATTCAGAGTAGGTAATTTTTTTCTGAGTCTGGCAATGCTTATAGCTACTCCCCTAAAATGTAACTGTGATAAGTAGAGATTAAAAAGATAAACTGATAAAATCAAACTTCTCTTCTGCATTCAGAAATCACAACTATCCAAAAAAAATGTTCTATTGAATTGGAGTAAACAGGAAAAAACTCAACAGATTAGGCAAATTATAGCATCCAACTTACCTTCTTGCCAGTCGATGTGTCAACCTGGACATCCTTTCCATTAATTTTTGTAACACATCCATCAATCCAAGCCAATTCTAGGTCTTCGACCCAGACATGAGAACCTACGATGATATTCACCGGAGTTCCCTGCAGAAGCAGATATAAAGAGAAAATAAACTGGATATGTGTATATACTTATTCAACATATGAACCATATGCATGATAGTAATCACGTTAATTAAAGTTCAAATATTTTAGCACTAATAAACGAGCAATCTACAATATTCAAGATTGTCATGAATCCGTGTTGAGCTCCGTTTTCAACAAATAAAAGAATGCCTGTTCAGCACATTTCAAGAAAACGCTCAACAAGATTAAGTATTTTATATTTTCATCTCTCTATCTGAACTTTCAATGATCTATATATATGCATATCTATATACATATATATGGTTACACTGCAAAACAAACAGGAAAAGAAAGCAGTTGCGGTAAGGTTCTCCATATAACTACTACTTTCAAACTTTACTTTTCTAGTGAAAATCTAGCATATTTGCCAGAGATGTAAAAGGAAAACTTTCCCGAATCCATATTGGAAAGCAAAAATTGACGAATATAGACCTGCTCAAACAAAAAGCACTATAGTTTACAAGCTATTCTTCACGTACCATTTTTTAATCTTTTTGACAATCCAAGGCTACCTTGTCAAAATTGTTCCACCTTCATAACTATAGAGACCGAATCATCGACATCTGGTTCCAAAATTCTACCCTTCATACATAAGAATACAACATCTCTTCAAAGGTGGCCTCATTGGCCCTCCTCAACGAGTAATAATAAGAATTCCATCTTCCCGAGCAGCCAACTTGAGCAGAAAAGCTCAGATGGAAAATGGTAGAAGTACAACAAAAACAAAGAACCGAAATCAAAAGGTGGATCAAACTTGGGAAAGAAAATGGCAGAGGAGTTAAAATTTTTTGGAATTGGAAAGCAAAAGAATCGAGAGTGGAGAGAAACAGGTGTTTATTTGACGATGATGAATAGCATTGTAGACAAAGACGAGACATTCTTCAAGAGGACCTTCGAGTTCGGATTGCTTCCCTTTGGTTTCGCGCCAATTCGTGGCCACTAGCCAAGTCTACTCCCTGTGTTTCTTCTCTTAAACGGAATTGTCTCTGTCCCTGGCTCTGTGTGCTCGATACTAATGAAATGAGATGCAACTGTCTACCACCACCGTCCAAGATTCTAATGCACGGTCTAGATCCATCACGGAGACGACGATGGAAAAACATGTGATTATTGTGGTCAAAATTTACTATAATTCTCAAATTTATGGTTTCAACATTTACAACTGATTCCCAGTCATTATTCAGTTCAGACCGCTAATTATTATAAATTTTAAATTTCTTGACTAAATTTTTATTTATTTATAATTAACACATTTAATTAATATTTTGAATCTTAAAAGCCAAAACAAAAACAACAATTAAATTAATAGCTCTTTCTCAAATAAATAGGTATTTTTGTTTAAAATAAAATTAATTTTTTAATATTAAAG